>JACXGM010011073.1:0-11681 GCA_016801145.1 Umbra pygmaea | reverse complement strand
ATATTAATGGGAATGTAAGTTATCTTGTTGCGGTCTGCTCTGAAGTTTCAGCGTTTATCACGCACACAGTTCAAGCTAGGTAGCCAATGCACTGTTTTCTGAGTATCGCGGTAAGCGATTAAGTTTTCCCGGGTCGCTGTAGTATTTCTTCCGTAGCTGTTTACACACGGATGAATGATCACAATGAGGTCAGATAGCTAGACAGGAAATATTCAACCACGTCTTTTCTATCAATCCTCTATACGCATTTATTATGCATTTCTCCATTCTCAACTCAAACAATTGCAACAGGGAAGAAAAGGAAATATATTAATCATTAATGCTTTAATGTCAAAAGTGCACATTAATTGTATCCTTTTACCTCCTGACTACAACAGAACAAATGTTTAAACTGAGAAAATTTAAAACTTTATGCACAAAATGAGCTCATTTCAAATTTGATTCCTGCTACAGGTTTAAAAAAAGTCTAAAAAAACCTGGTCCTGTGTAGTGTTCTCTGTGTGTGTTTGTTCTGTATGTATGTTCCCCACAGGTGGAGTGGATCCAGCCATCAGACCCTCCTATCATCACTTATCACTGGCTGTATATGCGAGCAAGGACACAGAGACAAGAGGATACCATATAAAGAATGGGCTTTATTTTTGCCATGGTAAATTATATTAGGAAAGTGAGGAGAATGTGGGTACCAAACCAAAGAACTAAACAAATAATACCCAACCCTCTTTCCTATCCTATCCCCCAAATGAAATAAACTAAACTGGCACACGGTCAAGGCGCCCTACCGAAACTTACAGTAGGTGGCCTATACCACGTCTGACTAGTGTGCTTATACAACGGAGTCCCCTGAGGGCAAGATGTATACTCCGGAGTGGCTTTAGGCTAACTCCTCACTCCCTGTAGCAATACTAGTAGTATTAGTAGTAGTAGCAGTGGTAGTATTATTATTATTAGTAGAAGTAGTATTACTATTAGTAGCAGTAACATTATTAAAAGTAGTGTAGTAGTGGTAGTAGCATTAGTAGTACTGTAGTATATGTAGTAGTAGTATTAGTAGCAGTAGTATTATTATTAATGCCAATAACATTTCTTTAAATTGCAATATTAACTACAAATGAATGCTATGTCCACCCTGTCATGTGTACGTCCAACCTATCGAGTCTAAGTGGCTGACAGGGTGGAGATTTTGGAACAACAACAGGGTGGACATTTTGAGCTTCAATTAGGAAATTAACTTACAACAAACTGTGGCTAGTGAAATAGTTAGTTTAGTTGTTGAAGAGAATTTGGTGTTTTGAAACATACATACTTTGAAAATATTGTATTGTAATCACTTCCGGTATATTTTATGCCGACAGGGTGGACATGTTAAGCTTTGGCAAAACAAGTAAGCAAACCTATATTAAGAAAATTTGTCAGTTGAAAGTCAGCAGCTACTCACCTCAGCAGTTGAGCAGTAGTGTAACGATCCTCGGCTGTCTGGACTACCACGCCCGGTCTATTGCCCTTCTGCCAATAGTTCTTGACCATTGCCTCCCCTGAGTACATTGCTGAGTGTATCCAGCATAATAAATATTTATAATTGTGGATAATCTGTCCGGGAGTCTTATTCGTTACAGAATACCTCACCGTACATATAGGATGAAGGTTGAAGTGAATGCCCGCCTGGCGATACAAGAGGAGAGAATCGACGAGTTGTGTCACCTGCTCCATCAAGGATCTCTCCCTTCGCAAACACCAGGACCACAGGTACCACCTTCCGTTCCTCCTAACATTGCCATGCCAAACAAGTATTATGGGACGCCCGGCAAATGCAAGGGATTTTTAATGCATTGTGCATTATACATTAACCACCACCCTGATCAATTTCATAATGATCGGCATAAAGTGGATTTCCACATTTCACTATTAACTGGCAGAGCATTGGATTGCGCAACGGCTTTGTAGTCAGTGAACATTCCAGAATTAAATTTGGAACGTGCCTTTTTGAGGTTATTTACGGAGGTGTTTGACCATCCCTCTACAGGGTCTATCCAAGGAACTCCAGACGGAGTTAACCTGTAGAGGGAACCTGACCGACCTTACCCAATATATTTCAATGTCCATTTCTATTGACCATCTCCTTTCTGAGAAAACCAACAGCAGGTCACCCCGTCTGGCACCAGTTCCTCCATTGAACCCAAGTTCTCTACAGGACTGAGAACCCATGCAACTGGGCCGCTCCCCACTGTCGCCCACGGAACGACAGAGTGGAATTAAGAAACGCCTCTGACTGTATTGTGGGGGCTCACAACACCTGATTAATTCCTGTCCTGTGCACCCTTCTAGACCTGGTATGCCATCCCACACCTCCAAGGGACAGGTAGGAACCGTTCCTTCACCTTTGCATATTAAACAACAATTAGAATTACCTGTTACCTATGGCTTCCGGTTTTGGAATGTGAAAGACGAGGCTGCCCATGTGGAAGCTCTGCATCAATTAATTTATGCTAGCTCCAAAACAGAGTAAACCTCGCTAACCTTACTTTATTTTTTAGATACCAAACAACAAAGGGAAAAAATCTACAAACATCATAACTTTTATCAATAGCATTACCAGCATTTGTTATGCCTGATCGAAGAGCTAAAAAAAAGGCTGTGGCAAAACGTCTCTCCCTCCGTGGCAGATTCGGAGTGCCAGGATGATGAGCCCAATTCTCCCCCAGTTACCCAAGCTGATCTAAGGTCCTTTAAAACAAAGCTTTCGGATGATATGTCAACTGCCCTGTTCGGACAGTTGAAGTCCTTCATCTAGGCTGCCATTGCCCCACTTTCGAAAGGCCTCGACCAAGTGAGGTCCTCCATGGAACTGCAGGCACATCGTACTACCGAGCTGGAGCTCCGCTCTTCCTCCCAAGGTGAGACGATAATCGGCTTGGAGGCTAGGATTTCACGTCTGGAGACCGAGAACCGTAAGCTGTGGGACAGGGCTGAGGATCTTTAATCCCGTTTAAGATGTAGCAACATACGACTGGTCGGTGTCCAAGAGTCATTGGAGGCTAGAGACCCAATCAGTTTCGTAACTAGCCTTCTCGCTGAGTTCCTTCCATTTGCCTTCGAGGTGCTGCCAAAGCTTGACCATGCACACCATCTGGGTTAATGGCTTGCGGGGGACAGGACTGTCAGGAAGCCCCGAGGCCTCATTGTCCAATTCCATAACTTTCAGGACAGAGAATGCACCCTAAGAAGAATGAATTCAGCAGCCGGTTGCACCAGCTGTGCGTAAGTTCAAACATAGCCTAGTTTGAACGTAATTCTAATTTAGGATGGAGTATACACACTACTAAAATTTTATGGGTTGCACAAGCTGAAATAGTTCCAACGTAGGCATAAGTTACAACTTAAATCTTACACCTAGCCCTTACTAGAAGTCCAACTTAAAGCTACGGTTTTCATGGCGCGTCGTTTTTGAACGGCTATTTCATCACCAAATTAACTTCTGAGAACATTTGAAGCGAGAAATCAACTGTGTAGATTTCAAATATAGGCATTTTTACGTAAATGTATGATAAATCGAAAATGTGCTCAAATGTTTTTGGAAGTGAGAATCTCCATAAGCATAAGCGCCTGCGGGTGTAAATTATAATTTACAATAATAGCTAGCGAGCCAACCCTGTTTTATTCATTTCTATTTACTTGATCACATCATATTTTTGCCACTATTATTGAAGTTAAGTGCTGATATAAGTCAACTTTATAAGATAATGTATGTACATAGTCAGAGACAAACGCTAAAATAGCATATTGCCATTCTGAATAAGCCAGGCTGTTATCGTCAACAATTGTCGTTATGTTTGGGTTCTGCAGACGGCGTCTGTGTGGGGGTATTATTGCACAATACCAGCAAGAAAGAACACATCGGCTCAAACTGTCTGCAGCGTTCTGAGTCCTCATCAATTTCAATACAATGAGAAAGTGTGCACTCCGAAGATGTTATAGAGTTACTAACATAACGAATAGCAAGCATTAACAGTCTATGCTTGTTTTTTTGTTTTTGTTTTGTTTATTGGTTTCTGTGTTATTGCCTTTGGCAATCTTATGTTTGTATGTACTATCTAATGATTGGCTATGTGTACAGATTGGAGGAGTGGGGACAAGATGTCTTCTGACCTTATCTTTTTTTTGCAAGCTCATTTTCTAACATTTGGAACCTGTTTAACATTATTTATTCAAAACAGTTCTCAAAATCTCTGGAAGATGTGGTGTTGCTTGATGCTGAAAAGGCATTTGACAGAATAGAATGGGAATATTTATTTGCTGCTCTTAAAAGGTTTGGTTTTGGTCATAAATCTATGGCTTTGATCAGGCTGCTGTATTCATCCCCACAGGCCAGTGTCTGTACCAATGATAATTATTTTGACTACTTCACCCTAGAACGCGGGACAAGACAGGGCTTCCCTCTTTCTCCCCTAATATTCGCCATTGCTATTGAGCCCCTTTCAGTGGCCTTCCAGGGTGTCTTACGGGAGGAAATTGAACACAAGCGGTCTTTATATGCTGATGACTTGCTCATATATGTACACAATCCAACAACATCTTTACCAACTATTTTTTCAATTCTGGAGTATTTCAGTTCTTTATACGGCTTTAAGCTAAATCTTTAAAAAAGCGAGTGTTTCCCAATCAATCCGGCCGCATTGCTGCTTCAGCCAACAGATCTGCACTTTCAACTGAAATTAATCGGGTTTAAAATACCTAGGAGTGAATGTCACTCGCTCACTGCCGGCTCTCCTTTCAGCTAATTTTCCCCCCCTTCTCATTCAGATGAAGGATTTTAAGAGGTGGGATAACTTACCTCTCTCTATCATAGGGAAGATAATTGCTGTTAAAATGAATAGCTTGCCCAAATTCATGTATCTTTTCCAATTTATCCATTTGTTCTTACCCATGTCTTTTTTACAGCAATTAACCAGGCGGTCTCCTCTTTCATTTGGGCTGGAAAAACACCAAGAATCAGCAGGTTTTTACTTCAGCAATGTAAATTTAGTGGTGAGCTCGCACTTCCTAATTTTCTATATTACTATTAGGCCGCCAACCTCCAGAAACTGCTATTCTGGTTGCACTCCCCAGATACATCATGGTGCCTGCTAGAGGTCTCTCCTGCTTCTCCTCCTCTCTCCCTGCTTTATTATGCTCCGCTCTTCCTACATCTCCCTCACGTTACTCAGACAACCCTGTAGTACTATCCACACTGAAAATTTGGAACCAGTTTCGGTGCCACTTTAAGTTCTTTACTATATCCATTTTGGGCCCTATTAATAATAACCATTAATTTACTCCATCTGTGGTCAACAGTGCTTTTACTCTCTGGGAAAAAATGGCATTAAAACTTTCAAGGATCTTTATGTAAATTGAGTTGTTTTTAGTTTTCCTAAACTGGCGATCAAACACTTCTGCCCCAATCAATTTTTTTCCGATATCTGCAGATGAGACATTTCGTCTCCTCTAAGTTTGCTGGCTTCACTTTATTACCCCCCATCCAGCCCTGGAATGAGCTATTTATTTTTTTACCTCAACAGAAATCAGTAACTTCACAAATGTTTTCTTGGATTGTGTCCTGCGATAAGCACTCCACTAATATACCTAAAACTGCTTGGGAGCAAGAAATGGTTCTTGAATTTTCGAATGATTTCTGGGATGGAGTGATCGATAGAACAAGAAAGAAAGACAGAGGTCTTCGCCCATGCATTGATTATCGAGGTCTGAACGAAGTTACCATTAAACACAGATATCCCTTACCTTTGATCTCTGTAGCGCTGGAAAAAGTAGGGAACGCAACCATTTATACTAAACTGGTCCTCCGCAGCGAATATAATCTTGTTCGAATCTGACAGGGAGATGAATGGAAAACTGCATTCATTACGCATAACGGACATTATGAATACACAGTTATGCCGGATTAACCAATGCGCCAGCGGTGTTCCAATCCTTCATGATCGCCACCTTCCATGACATGTTGGATCGCTTTGTAATTGTTTATATTGACGACATCCTGGTCTACTCCTCGTCCTTGTCGGAACACATAGGCCACGTAAAACAAGTCCTCCAACATCTCCAGGAAAATCACCTCTATGTCAAGGTGGAAAAAAGCAAATTCCACGTGTCCACCGTATCTTTTTTGGGATTTGTACTCATGCCCGGAGGCGTACGAATGGACAAAGGAAAAGTTGACGCTGTGCGTAATTGGCCACTGCCGTGCAATGGAAAAGACCTTCAGCACTTTCTAGGCTTCGCTAATTACTACAGGAATTTTATCTGCAACTTCATTTCCATAGCCGCACCTCTGCATTCATTGTCACACCTCAAGGTGTCTACTTTTGCCTGGAATGATGATACCCTGATGGCCTTCTGTACCATCACTCAACGTTTCACCTCGTCACCCATCCTCTCCCAGCCTAACCCCGATCTGCCTTTCACTGTGGAGGTGGATGCCTCTGAAGTCGGAGTGGGGGCGGTTCTATCTCAACGCTTGGGAATGGATTCCAAATTACACCCCTGTGCCTTCTTCTCGCGCAAGCTAAGTTCAGCCGAACGGAATTATGACGTCGGCAACCGGGAACTCCTGGCCATCAAATTAGCTTTAAAGGAATGGCGCCACTGGCTGGAGGGTGCTCGACACCTATTTGTAGTCCTCACTGACCATCGCAATTTGGAATACTTGAAACATGCCAAAAGGCTCAATGCACACCAAGCTAGATGGTCCCTCTTCTTTAACCGTTTTAAGTTCTCTGTTTCTTATACTCCAGGAGAAAAGAACATCAAAGCCGATTCGCTCTCTTGTCAGTTTGACCCGTCCACTAGGCCATAAGTTCCTGAACCCATCCTTCCACCCACCTGTCTGGTAAGACCCATTCAATGGGACATGGATAACCTCATTCACGATGCTCTGATTACAGACCCAGCCCCTCCGGAAACTCCAAATGGAAAAACCTTTGTTCCAGCCCACATGCGACCGCAGCTTTTACTCTGGTGCCACACCTCCCTCAGTACCGGACACCCAGGTATTACACAGACCATGCAACTCCTGTCCCAACAATATTGTTGGGCTTCAATGAAAGAGGACAATACCGATTATGTGTTGTCATGCCCCACATGTGCACAATCGGAAACCCCTCGTCAACTGGCGGCAGGTAAGCTTCTGCCTTTACCTATACCAAACCGTCCCTGGTCACATGTGGCCATGGACTTCGTAACAGACTTACCGCCATCTAACGGACACACTACGATTCTTGTTATAATAGATCGATTTTCAATTTTTTTTAATGCCTACCAGCTCCTCAGTGCTCATCAACACACCACCCTAGAACGGTATCACACAAGAACACACCCATCATGAACGCACCCCCATAGCCCGGTCACAATCACCTTAGTACTGACACCTGTGCACCTACCTGACAATATATAAGCATTCCAGATCCTCTCACACATTTTGAGGTATTGTTGTTTCTATTACATGTAATGAGCCTTTTGGAGAATTATTAACATTTATCGGTCTGACCCTTGTTTCTGGATTTAAATACCTGCCTTTCTGAATTCCCTTTTTGTGCCTCTGCCTTTGAATCATTCCTCTACAGTGTACCGACGAATGCCTGTTTCCCCGACTCTGTTCAGCCTGCTCCTCCATACCGTAAGACCTCCTGTGTACCGACCTCTGCCTATCCTGACTACCACGAGAGTGTAATGATCCTCGCCTGTCTGGACTACCACGCCCGGTCTATTGCCCTTCTGCCAATACCTCTTGACCATTCTCTCTGCCTCCCTTGAGTACATTGCTGAGTGTATCCAGCATAATAAATATTTATAATTGTGGATAATCTGTCCGAGAGTCTAATTCATTACACTGTGGGAGAATTTCAGCACCATAGACAGGTCCTACTGGCCAGTAATGCTTCTCTAAAAACTGAAACTCGCCCCGAATCATTTCAGCCAATCCTGTTACAGCATATCTTTAGCCAATTGCCTTTGGAGAGGCGGGCCTTGGCTCAATTCACCAACGTGCATTACTTACCGGAGTTCGGTAGCTCCAGGTCTCGGAGCGAGCCCCACGAAATAGAATGGATACAGACTAAGGTGACCAGACATACCCGTTTTCCGCACACAGGTGGAATAGTTCTTTCTTCATATTTTTGCATTAATGTCACTAGGAAGCATACCAGTAGAAATATATCTTCATTTTTGTAAGTGGGATTGTCTGGACTTTGGCAATATAATAAACATAATGGTGGGATACTCTGGCGAAGCAATTTACAAAATAATACATTATCAATAACTTTTTATTGTCCTCCTCTGTTCACTTGTATTCATTTTCTTTTGTCCCTTCACTCTTCTCTCTCTTAGTTTCTCACTCTCTTCTCACTGTTGGTTCTTGCTCTAATCTGTTTCACTCGTCTTCCTGTCCAGTCTTTCACCTGTCCTTCTTTTCCACTCTCCAAAGCAAAACAATCTGACTGATTTTGTGAACTACTTACTGTTATTCCTCAATTCCTGCAAAATAAATAGCATGTTAAGTATATTAATTATGTTAAACAAAGACATGTGTGGTTCTGCAAAGAAATACTTAACATTGTGAAGGCTACCATACACAATGCATAGAAATTATATATAACAAATAATAACAATAAAACCACTATTAATTACATTCTCTTAATGTAGTGTGACTACTTCAACATGTAAATAATGCACCTAAAATACAAACCAGGGTTCTTGCACCATTTTTAAAACCTTTTTAAGACTACAACAAATAAAATTTAAGACCCAAAAAAATTAAAATCTATTTATTTGATAGGAAAGATAATTTGTTTGGTCCTCTTTTGGAAAACACAACTTAAAGGAGTGTTCCACAGTAAATCAGTTTCATAGTATACAATTTAGAAATGTTACCATAGATGATTTGTCATATACACGTCTGTTCTTTTTCAATATATCAGAGAAAAGCCGATAGTATATTTCAGTTCCTTTCGCATCCACTGGGGTGCTTCTGTATCCGTCTAAACTTGAGTTACCATAACTCCCAGAATTCCAAGCGAATTTAGTGCCTGTCCCCGTTTGAACACACCGACACAGAACATGGGCAATTCAACAGGACACCTCTGTAGAGCTTGACGCTAGAAAGTTATACATATTTGTTTTTGAAATTGTAGTCTAATTTCTATTCATCATGCCCATTTGGTGTTCTGTAACTGGTTGCAGAAATTACAAGCAAGCCCAAAAAGAAGGAGTAATCTTTCACACTTTACAATAGGCTATGAATAGTTAGGGTCTGCAGTCTGCATTTTAGGTCGGAAGATTATGAAAGGGATCTACGTGCTAAATTAACCGGCACTACAGCCCGAAAGCGGCTGAAAAGCGATGCAATCCCATCCATTTTTCTTTATCTAGAAAGAGTAGCCTATATAGTAGCTAAGGTATAGTAATTTACACACTCAGCTAGCTACTAAATACAGCTGGCACACTACACATACAGTACAATAACATTACCACACAGACATGATGTGTGCTCCATTATCAAGGTACAGAAAATAGGTTTAATAAACTTACTCATCTGTTAATTGTCCTCTTGCTACATCTCTTTCCATGTGTGCTGGAAAACTTCAGTGATTCAGTGACGCATATGTGGTCGTCAGTCATGTTTGGTTCAAGCCTTACAAGTAAAGCTTGTCCACAATCCCATTCATTGTAGCAAGTGCTTTTTTCTCCGGGTGGACATGGATGGATATATTCCCACAGAAGCACTTAGGCAATTAGAATTTAACCGTGTTTCAACTTATCTGTAGAACATGCTGCCTTGTTGAAGCTGAATATCAAACTCCATTTGTTGTAAATGATCTTCGGTGTACTCGGGCACGAACATGTATGTTGGATGTCACTCAGAATGTAAAAGCAAGTTGTAAAATTCCTCATCTGCAAATCCTAGGATAGTGACAATTGTGTTACCAGTGACTTTGTTTACAAACTGTTTCACAGAATGCAGAGAACATTACGGGTGGGTGGGGCTTCGAACAAGGAAGCCAGCTTGTAGTCCTTTACATACTGAAAAAATCATACCACCTCGTCTGTTTAGCATTAAAACGGCTGATAGAAACATCACAGAAAGACAAGCTATACCTTTAAAAATCAAGGACAACCGAGGCTTTAATGAGTAGATTTGAAAGCCAGATCAGTATAACAGGGATGCTTATTTTTGCGACCGAATTCATGGCTATATTAATTTTTTCTATCTCCAAAGTCCATTGGATTTCCACGGTGACGTCAGCGTGTTAAAATTCCCCGCAAAATTTCAAATCTTACTCTTACACTAGCCAGGCATGGGTGAAACATATCTCATTGTTCTACAAATGTCTGGGAGAAGCTACTAGCACCTCCAAATAGCTGTAGGGTGAAGTATCCCTTTAATTTTTCCTTGTCTTTTGCTCTGAGGAGAATACTTTAAATTCAAACCTTTTCAATCAGAGTACAGTTCAAGTATATTAATAAGTTTTGTTGAGAAATAGATTCTATATAATCATGTTTAAATACAGCTTGGACAGTTTAGAATGGTATTGCTAGATAAGAGATTTGTACAGCTATAGTTTGAGGCCTGTTGGAGGATTCTAGGACATGTTAGACTGTCTCAAGACAGACAGGGAGAAGATTCATGGTCAAGCCAGATAAGACTTTCCTTTAGGAGAAGAGTAGTTGGTCACTATGACAACAGGTGACTGAGACAGGGAACAAGGCCAAGAGTGAGTAGGACAGAGAGAGCCCATACTGTTCTTATAACATCAGCATAAGACCATAGCTTATAGCTTAGGACTTAGAGCTTATAACTCTGTTATATATTAGACTGCTTATAACTATATGATCTATTGTAGGTTAGACTGTAATTCCATCACAGGTCTAATACATAGTAGATGCCATTCAGACTAATAGAACAGGACATTTTACTGACATGACACTAGACAGATAAGGTTTACTGAGTTACTTGAATAACAACTAGGGAGGCCATTTGATTGGATGCTAGACAGAAGTTAAGGTGACCAGCACATGTGCTAACATGAGACAGTCACGGGTCTGAGGAAATAAGGGTCTTCATCTAGGAGGTGTGCGAACAACAATGCTAAGGCTATATAAACCAGTGCTTATTCAGGGCTTCTTCTTCAAGCCCGTTTTTGGTTCCTTGTCCTGAGATGTCCCTGTTTCCAGACAAGATGTTACTTTATTTAAGATTCTATTATCAACCACAACCTGTCTCCTGAAACTATCATTTCAACAAAGATCTTGCCAAGCATTAACATAGCCATCTTTACAGTTTAAATAATAAAAGTTTCATGTGGGATTCAACGGTTTCCCCCCCATGGTCCCTAACTTGACTATTTTTCTGCATAAATTGAGCATCCCCCAAAATATATATATTTTTTTATATCAGCATTACAATTTGACATTATAGTCAATTTTAGCATGAGGTTGGACCACAGGGTGAGCATCCGGTTTCACAAATTGAGGCAAATGAGGAAGTGCCTTAAACCTGCATTCTATCTGAATTCCGCTGGGGGCGATGTGTCTGGTTGCAAAAGAGCTTGGATTCTGTAGAAGTCTATGAGAAGTTGAGCCACTTCTCACTTGGATTTATTACTTTAGTAAACACTTTTATAATGAGCATATGGTCT
>JACXGM010011072.1:0-25472 GCA_016801145.1 Umbra pygmaea | reverse complement strand
CACAGCTTTGCAAAGGAAAGTGGATCGTTTAGGAGACCAAAATGGACCAAATTGACTCAAGAGGGACCAGACGTGCAGATTGGAATGCGGCTGTTTACCCCAAGAAGTCACCACATCTTATCTATTTCGGCTCCCCCACAACCAACCCAAATGGCCTTGGACAGGGCACGGTTGGAACAACAATATTCTCCCGGACAGCATTGCAGTGAAATGCTCTTGTTTTTGTTCCCTCCCCCCCACCAGACACCTGGTGTTTGACTCTGCCTGGGACAAGACCAAGGCTGCCCCGTATCGACATCCTGCAGACTTGTCACCTTGGGATTGTTGCCAGACACAGAAATCTCCAGGCCTACACACACACACGGAACTCTCACACACATACAGATACACCTCCCTTGCCCCCATCTCCCGCCTCCGCAGCTTCATACCCGCCAGCCTGATAAGACGGGTCTCTGGATAGCACCTATGAAGGCCGCAATCGAGATGGGGTGCCTATCTGGCTGGTTTTCCTCACTGCCCTTTTTCCCGCCCCCACGACCCCTGTTGCGAGTCTTGTTCAGAGTGTACTTGACTGTGCTAAAAATTGCTGAGGTGTTTTTTTTTCATGTTACCACACTGTACCCCTGAAGGGGCATAATATGGGGCTGCCTTTTTTTTTTCCCCTCATCTTTCCTCATGTAATGCTGTACTGTTTTTCTAATCCCTGTCTTCCTGTTCTGTCTACCCAATGTGATGTTTGTATGGACAGGTTGATGGCCAATTTCACTGGTTACTTGTGACTACGTGACAATAAAGTTAAAGTTAAAGTTGAGTTATATAAACCATGGTTATACACCACTCTGTATGGTATAGGAGTGTATAGTTTATATAAACCCTGGTTATACGCCACTCTGTATGGTATAGGAGTGTATAGTTTATATAAACCATGGTTATACGCCACTCTGTATGGTATAGGAGTGTATAGTTTATATAAACCATGGTTATACGCCACTCTGTATGGTGGTATAGGAGTGTATAGTTTATGTAAACCCTGGTTTTACACCACTCTGTATGGTATAGGAATGTATAGTTTATATAAACCATGGTTATACGCCACTCTGTATGGTATAAAAGTGTATAGTTGATATAAACCCTGGTTATACAACACTCTGTATGTTATAGGAGTGTATAGTTTATATCAACCCTGGTTACACACCACTCTGTTTGTAGGGCCCTATGAAATTTTTTGGCCAATTCCATTTAATTTTTTTCCAAATTCTGTGATTTCCAAATGACTCGTATATTTTTCTACGAGTCATTACGCAAGATATATCAAGAGTAAGAAGTTGGACCTTTGTCTACACGAATATGTGTGTCAGGGTGGGAAATTAACACCCGCCACCCGCCAACGGCGGGTAGATTTTCACATTGGCGGGTAACATTTCCCTATCTACCAGCCACTCTGGTGAATTGTACAACATATAATACGTTTTTTTTATTCGGCTACTTTAAACATTTACTTGTTTCGGTTTGTAGATAAATGCGTTTGACAAAAATGCGGAAGCTTACTCATTAGCAAAGAAAGATGCACTTCTGTCAAGGTGCATATTTGATTGGTTTTCGCGGAGCTAGTCTGTGAGAACTCCAGCCTTTAGCTGTGGTACCATAAACATAGTGCGGTACAGAAGAAAAACTAAATCAATTTAGTTCCCAGTATTAAGCCCGAGTAAACTAGATTAAGTCAATATAGAAAATGTCAAAGACAAAACGTGTATAATTACAGATATGGGTAAGTTGATGTGATTATGATACGATTTTATGTTATCGAAAAACAGAAAATCACACACATACAGCACGAAATTCAAAACGCTCATTGGATTATTCAGCTGTCACTAAAATCACTTGTTTAGTCTGCAATAATGATTGGATTCTGATTAACGGCGCTCTCGTTTTCCCAGAGACATTTACATGCGCAATGTCCAACTGTAACTTAGTTTATTAACAGCGGATTCTAATTCAAGTATCTTAAATCTCCATAATATGGTTTCTTATTATTGTAAGATGTTTCGCAAGTTGCACTTGCAACTTTGATGGGGGTCAGATGGCTCAGTGGTTAGGGAGTTGGACTAGTAGTCAGAAGGTTGCTAGTTAGATTCCCTGCTGTGCCAAATGTTCTTGTCTTTGGGCAAGGCACTTCACCCTAAATTGCTCCAGGAAGAATGCCCCTGTGCTTAATGTACTGTAAATCACTCTGGATAAGACTGTCTGCTAAATGACCAAAATGTAAATCATTTAACCAATGCTTCAATATTTTTTTTCCAAACAGATTATTAGAAAATCAATTTACAAATGTGTAAATATTGTGGCGTTCGTCAGGTGTTACAACAGCAAAGGTTTACACCTCTCAAAGTTGATACTGCCTACTGTTGCATGAGTGATTTAAAAGTAGCTGACTAAAATATGGTAGTAGGACATACAATTAGTAAACTGATTAGCACAATTTGTCAATCATCTAAAAATTATTAATCTCAGACTTGTCTTAACTCAATGTCCCTTTAGTAATTGACCTATATTAATAACACATGTATTCATAGTGAATTTAATGTGTTGAAGCAATATAGAATATGCTAGTGTGTTTTCTTTTATGTATTTGAATTTGGGAAAAAGTGGCTGGTAAAAAATCAAAGTGGCTGGTAAATGTTTGGCATCCACCAGCCACAGTGCCTGGTGGACAAAAAAGTTAATTTCCCACCCTGATGTGTGTAACTGGACCTTTTCAAAACATAGTTGAGTACCCCTGGTATATAGTATATCCATTATCAACAACAGGTAAAAATGTTGATTGAACAATCAACTACCTGATAGCCAGTGAGAACCATGATTAATTTATATAAGCCCACTTTACATTTAAGCTCCTTAACAAGCTCCATTACATTTTTCTTGATGATAGGTCACTGTCAATCTCCAGATAACAAGGTTTTTATATGCAGGAACTTGTTAAATGACAGAACCATTCATGGAGTGACGATGCAAACCAGAGGAAGTAGTTTTACGGACTTTGAGAAAACTATGTACTTCATTTTCCCAGTATTTAAAACAACCTTTAAATTCGCAAGGGAGAACTGAACAGCTGTAAATTCAGACTGCAATCTTGACACTGCAACATCAATAGTTGAAGCTGTAGCATAGAAAATGGTGTCATTGGCATACTGTACAATTTAAGAGCGTCCCGTTCGCGTGAAAGACACAAATTCAGCTTCTGGTGCGATACACGCGTTAGACGAAAGTGATTTCATTTGGTGCTTTTTGTGCATTTACGCGTTTGAAGCGAATTGGCGTCTGACGCTCGAGTTGAAAGATTTTAACTTCTGCATCTGTTCACGCCACGTTAACCAATCAGGAGCCTGCTTGCTGCTGTCCAGTCACGTGATATGATATGAACTCTCTGACTTATTCAACATTCATTCAACATGGAGGAACGGTTGATATTGGCAGTGAGCAGTCAAACTGAGCTATATGACACAAGTTCATATTTCCACAGAGACAGAAATAGAAAGGACCGTTCTGCTCTCCAGAGCAAACACAGAGCGGTGACTCAATGAATGCTCGATCAACCTCAGACATCTTGCAAACAGACAACCGCTTAGCACTTGCCCCTCCCACAGGAAGCGAATTTTGCATCAAACATTTGTCTATTTCGCTTCAAAAGCTCACTTTATTCACGCGTCCTATTCGTCCTATTTCAGCTGGTTTCAGTCACGTGAACCTGGCTCGGAACAAAAACACATTCTGGATGAGAGACAGGTAGGCTAGTGCTCTATGTCCCTCTCGACAATTTTTCAAAATGGCGGAATAACATGGAAGCCTCTTTAAGATTTTCCCGTCCAATGTAAATACAGATAAGAAATTCTTCGCTTACAAAGTTAAGTGAGATCATTGGCAGAGGTAATCGCCAAGGCCTAATTCTCTCAAATATTGTTCACAACTGTCTAAATCTGTGTTAGTGAGCACTTCTCCTTTGCCGAGATAATCCCTCCACCTCACAGGTGTGGCATATCAAGATGCTGATTAGACAGCATGATTATTGCACAGGTGTGCCTTAGGCTGGCCACAATAAAATGCTACTCTAAAATGTACAGCTCCGCAGCCTAAGGAATCACAAACAATTTAGATTATTTCTTTTCTAAATGAACAAACAAGTTTACATATTTTCCCAATACTTGTTTCTATAATTCAATGCATATTTAACTGACTTCCTTAATCCTTATTCTCTTCATTTCTAAACTTTAATTTCTTCATTAGAGACAATTTCTTTTGTTTTTTCCATATTGAAATAGTGCTCCCACGGGAAGTTCACTGACATGGCAACACTTGTTTCAGCTCGTAAGAAGATTCTGCGCTTTTACCGTACATGACAGCTAGACCTTCTGGACCTGGCTGATTTTTCCAGTTCATTTTTAGAATATTGAAGACTATTTCCACACACCTCGGTCCATGTGAGCCTCAAAATTCAGATGATCTAACAAACGTATGTAATCAAAATAGAAAAAATATAGCTCTTTACATTTTCTAATACTATTGAGTGCCTTGGAATATGTTTTTTCTATTTTGACTGAAATATCCCGAACATCCAAAGAGCACCAAGATAACTAACTCACACCCCGTGTGGCACTATATCTGCATTTTTTTTGCTTTTGATGAAACGTATGTAATCAGTTTGGCTGGATGGAGATGGTTGAAGCGAAAAATTTAGCCATGTCTCTTTCTTTACAACAACCATTTTCTGTCTCTGTTGCCATTGCTGGGCAGTTGCCACACGAACATCACCAGTGGGAATTAACCCTGGGCTCAATAGCTCAGCACAAACACGTATGGTTGTATATTACCATTCAATAACACTTGATCAAAGTTAAAATCATCCAGCTCTTTGGGTATTTCATCACTTGCACTAGCGATTATAGAAAACTAAATACCAAACTCTTCTTATTTTCGTATTTCACAGAGGAATGCAAACAAAGAAAAAGTGTATTCTCAAACTCACTACGGAGGTTTTATTTATATTGGAAGGACAGCCTTCTAGTCATCTACTCCACACAGATGCGAGACAAAGATAAGGAAGTCAACAAAAGCCTACCCTGAATCTAGCTGTAGTTTTCCGCTGACGTCAGTGGTGTAAAATATGGATACTTGCGGTGGCTGGGTTTGGAATTACATAACGCATTGAGAGGTTGTATTTAGTGTTTGTCGTGGGAAACCATGACCTTCACAACTAATTGGGGTTGTTTGCAGTATGGAGGGATCATTTAAATGATCAGACATCTGCGTAGAGGAACCGACAGTTGTTGAAACCAGGAGGAACAACCATCACAGTTTGACAGATTAGAATGTATGGAGTAACTTCAGAGTAGTTGTTAAACACAGTAATTTACTTTGCCTAGTTAATTGAAGCACGAATGAGTCAAGGCCCCTTTCTGGGCCTTAGTAATCATCTTTTTAAGAAGAAATTTAGAATGGTCCGAAAGGGTGCCCAAACTTTAATATCTTTTAATTTTGACTTTTGCACACTATTTTGAATCTATTATGAATGCAAGTAAGGTAAAATCCTGTATTAAATGTTGCAGAAAGGTGGCATGCTTTAGATTTTACCATGTAGATGTCAGGTCAACTTTCAGAAGATTCATTGTAACATTTTATTTATTTTCCCCAGGGTTGCTAGCCTGGAAGAACCCTGACGGACTTCCGGCAAATTTGAGATTTGAGAAGGGTCTGGTGTCAACCAGGCTACAGGGTTGCACAAACCTTTGCATACAACAGTGTAAAACCCAATCGGTATTACATCTGTATTATACCAGGAAGCAATATTTAAAAAATATACCTAAGTTACCTAAGACCTAACAGAATGTTATATATACAGTATATATATACAGTATATATATACAGTATATCCTTCTCCTGCCCTCTCGATATGAAATCAGATTATAGATATCAATATAGGCAGGAAAAAAGTAACTACCATAAATTAATACATTTAGAATGTAAATTATACATGCCTTAACAAAACCAACAGATGCATATTCAAAAAACAGGGGTTGCAATAATCCGACTGTTATCTTTCTGTCACTCACAACCTGAATTAACTTATCACAATGACTTGAGAAAAGTCAAACACAGCTTAGCACCGTAGGCTCACACACAACCCTTTCAGAAACACACACTGTGTAGCGCATTCTGTCAGGCATCACCATCAGCAGGGCTGACATAAAGGTTATCTCAACCTTATGACCACATTGAGTACACACACCAAAACATCCTGGGTTAAGTTACGAATGTCCTGCCAGCATCCACAAACATTCAGGCCTGATCGTTGGTCAGACATTTAGTTCTATATCCATGGCTGTGTTTGAGGAAACGCAAGGCATACACACACTGACCTGTGACGATGCCGTAGTTTGGGGGCTCCAGAACGGCTCCATAGAACTGAATGATGTTCTTATGACTCAGGCTACTCAGAATCTCAGCCTGGGGCAAACGGCAAGGAGAGAAGAGGAACTCATGTACAGCACTTACAAAGAGTGTATAGGCAGTTACTTTATAATTCTAGTATTAGTTTTTAGATCCAGAATTCTATAATATGCAAATCGATGAGCAATTCGAAGATTGTATGTTTTATTCTGATGTGTCTGAGCACTGTATGATTTGCTACACACTTGGGACAGAGCACCTAGCAATACCTAGCAACACAGTGTCAACATAGAAAAAACAGGCCATATCTAGAACACAATTTGTATCAATCTCTTACTAAATAGTCATGGAAAAGTGATCATGAAACAAAACTGATCTTTTGCTAACTGACAATATGCTAGAGTCACACAGTGAAATTTATGTAAAATGTAAATGCTTGACCAAGGTAAAGTTGGTTGGATATTCAATATTCAACTGATATTTGAAACCCGAGATCAGTCCTGTTTTCCCAGACTCAGCCACACTATAGCCCCGGGTACCTGACTGATTATGGTTAGGGACCGTCAATAAATTACATGTCTCAAAGTTTTTAATTCAATAGCTTTAGAAACCCCAAACCACTTTTAGATTGTTCAGAGAGCAAACCCACTTGTTCCACAGCCATTGGTTTTTGCAAAAAAAATTAATCGCTTTTTCCCCCTAACTAATTTAAACATTTTCACAGAGGACACCCCATGTTGCACAGCCTTTGGAATTTCTAAATAAAGTTTTGAATTGAATGTCACAACTGAATGGGACTCGCCACAGGATGGGTTGGCACCACCTGTGGTCAGCCATGGACATTACCTCTATATTGCTTTTTGCACGTCTTTGTATTGTTAGTAGGGATGGGCATTTCATGAAACTTTCTTCGTCAATCGTCGGGAGAATTAACGATCGACTATCGATTAATCATGAATTTTTTATATTCAAATTCATTGTTTATTTAACTTTTTATAAATGAAAAATCCAATGAAAATATTAAAATACAGTGTGTTTTTCCTCGATGAGATCTTTATTACAAGAACAACAACTTGTGGCAGTTAAACAGGACGTTTGGGTCGCCTAAACTTGAAGATATATGCGCTGCAGTGCTCTAAAGCTGCGGAACCTGCAGCTGCGAGCCGGCGTTCCTAAACAGAGAACCTCGTTTGTTCCAAAATAATGAAAAAAAACATTTTTAACAATAACTTAACCAAAAACAACATAATAATAGTCTAATTAGCTAGATCTGGCAGGTTTTTGTCGAAATGTAACTTAAATCTATCCAAGGCACGGAGTCGAGAAAGAGGGTGAGAGAGATTACCTAACAATTAATTAGGCTACATAACAAATTAGGCTACTAAACAAAGCCTCATAAAAATAGCTAGTAACTGACATGCAACTTCTGCACCAGTATGCTGATTTTTGTTGAGAAAGATAAGCATTGACATGATCTGGGGTCAGATGCGACCGCAAACTTGTGACTGTCAGTTAAGCCGCCAAAACACCGGCTGTGGGGACTGACGTTGCCGGGATGCACAGATACCTCCGCGCTAACAAGGCCAACCAGGGGAGAGAGTAGCTGTGAGCGTGGTTGATCGTTTGGAAATCCCGCTTCTAGCTTACTGAGCGGTTGTTGCGCACCGCTCCACCACTACACACTTTTTTCAACCGCTCCACTCAAACCCGCACATCGCTTACATGAAAAATAATGTTACTGCAAATTACAATATTAACAAAACCCACACATTGTGTGACCATGTATGTCGATCACTGAAATATTAAAACTAAATCGACTTGAATTGTTTTAACGTTGTTTTGGTAAACATGAAAGTGTGACCATGTAGCCTACACGAAGAAACAACTCTTTAGAGTACTATACAAATGTTAATACAAGACAGTGCAATCTCATTTTAGAAATGTACTGTATGTATTTTCTATATATATAATGAAGATACATTAAAATGTTAACAAACTTAAAAGATTCCATGTGGTCATACAACGAAAATAGGCTATAATGTAATACAAAGACAATTAACTAAATGTTTTAATTGCTCGGTTTATAACTCGCTCTAACCAGTAGATAGTGTACGCACCTCGTTCCTTTCTGTTCGCATGTGCACGCATACAATATCGTGCTTGTGAGAGAGCCTGTCTTTTCATATTCCATAAAGACTCATCAGCCAGGGAAGTAACCTACACACGTAGAGGCTCATTAGGCTGGGCATGTCCTGACCATGGGAAGTGAGCGCGACTGGAGCAGTAGCCTACTTGAGCAATCTTGAGCAAGAGGCTTCTGGGCCGATACCACTCCGCTCCGCTCACATACTCTGCCCGGGGAACCTGATTCCTCGTCATGATTACTTTTGAAATCAAAACGGAAACTTGCAAGTAACTTAGTATTGCCCTTGGGTGGTAAAATTGTAATTGCTGCCACACAGTGAAAACGTATACGCAACGCAACCGACATTAGTCTAATCGATAACAATTGAACGTGATCAACGAAATTCTTAATGATCAAATATCGATCGTCGATTAATCATGCCCATCCCTAATTGTTAGTCACCAAAATACTATACCCTTGTCCTTTAAGTGTGTGTATTTAATGTTCCCTTCTGCTTGTTTCGTGTTGTGCATTATTGTTTCCTGTGTGGATACTAAACCTACAATATGTTAGTAGTAGGGCTGACAACTTGTTATACATTATAATTACCAGAAGTGCCTTCACCACGTATATGTTCTGTATAGTAATCACATCTATCCCACATCAAGCTATAGTATGCTGTTATAGGAGTTGTGCAGATCTTCTCTAACTAGTTTTGTCAGATCATGCTAAATATACTACAGTTCTGTGTATTCCCTGTCTTCAATAAAAATGTTGACAGTTAGACTCCTGCATCTTGCATCCAATCTACACCAGCAACAGCCTACATTGTTACAATGACTCAACGAATCCTCAAACTACTTACAAATTGTTCACAGTGGACATCCCATGTTGTACATCCTTCAGATTTTCTTGTTTTGAAATTGAACATTTGAAAAATTGGGTGTCCTCTCTGAAGAATATAAAAGTGGGTTGAGGTTTCTAAGTCTTTGAACAAAAAAGCTATTGAATTTAAAAAACAATGTTTACCTGTATATAAAATATACAAAACATTCTTTGTTTTTTTCTTCCAAAGGCTGTGCAACAAGTGAGGTTGCACTCTGAAAAATTTACAAGTGATTTGAATTGTTTTTAAAAACATTTGAAAATGGAAAAATTCTATAGCTTTTATGTTGAATGATTTAGAAAAGTCAGAGAACCCATAGTCAGGCTCAAACCATTGACTATCATGACGTAATTTTTCCTGCTCTGAACAATTTGAAAATGGTTTGAGGTTTCTAAGTTTTATAGCTACACTGTGTATTTCTTTGAGTTGATTCTTAGCAAAAACCCATTTGTTCTTTCAAAAATTTGTGCTAATTCATGTGTAAATACTTCCACCAACAAATCAAAGTATTTTTGACAGCGTAGAATTTTCCATTCACAATACATACAATGGTGCCGCTTGAATTGCGGCAGCCATGTTGCACATCTTTAAAATAGGCTACATTAGCCAAAGAGGGACATACCTGGAAATTCAAGCTCGGCCTTTCGCGCTTTTACACTAGTGGCACCGTGACGAATGCCAGGGGGAGATTACTCACGATTGCCGGCAAATTTCAAAGTCTGTTGAAGATGTAAGATCATGCCTATTCTCGAGGACATGTAATGGCAGCTGGCCTAAGCTGTACAGTAGGCAAGAACGTTTGCCTGGCTACACGAACTCGGATTTTCGGTTTCAAAATAATACCGCTCGTTGTTCATTGCAATAATCATTGTTTATTCATTGCATAGGTAGGTAGTGTTCATGTTCATGTTTTGCTAAAATTAGTATTCTGTTAAAATAAAACAGACTCCCGTGAACGTTTTTCAAATGTAATCGTGTTTTCACATGAGACACTGACAATTTATTCAATCAAATTGTGTGTACAACATATTTGTTACTTTTATTAATAAAACATGTTAAATTATTATTTTTGCTATCACATGCTCTTATTGTTTCTTTACACACACAATACAACTGCATTTGGTTAGGCTACAATTCACGGGCTGTGTAGTGAATTAACAATGGTAATTGCAATGAATTAAAACGAGCGCTATTGTTTTAAAAGAAAAAACTAATATCCAGGTTCACGTTGCTGGTATAATAATGCGAGGGGCTAGAACGGTATTCAGTTGCTTGTTATATACAATTTCACCACTACATAGGAGCAAATCTTACTCAATTCAGCTTTAACAAAAAAGCTATAGAATTTTTCACATTTCAAAGGTTTTTGCACCAGATCTCGTGTTTCGAATATCCGTTGAATTTTCAATGTCCAATATTAACCAACTTTACCTTGGTAATGCACGGATATATGTGTGTGCGTGTACAGTTGTGGGCATGTGTGTGTGCTTGCGCTTCGCAGTAACCCAGGGACAAAGTCAGGTGTGATGTGACTAGTGTCGCAGACAGTTGACCGGGATTTCAGCTGCGACCAGAATCAATTATCGATGGGATACAACTTCATGGGATGTGGCATAGTGTTTTGTTTAATTTGAGTCAGCCTCAAAAAGGGAGAGCAACCCCATGAGACAGTACACAGCAGCAGTGCAGTGTCAACCAAAAGTCAATGACTGGCATGAAGGAAACCCATGACAGCTTGATACTTTATATTAAACCTCCTTAGCGTGTCTTACCTCAGTCTCAATCTTCAGTAGTTTCTTAACGGCCACTTCTTTATCCTGAGATATCCAGCGTGCTCTATAGACACTCCCAAAACTGCCCCCTCCGCAGCTCTCATAGAACTGCAGATCGTCATATTTTATCTGGACAAACGACGAACTCAGAGACGACATGGCATACTGACAAACACACAATCACCCAAACACACTCTTGAAGACAGCCGCTCTGAGTACACAGAGCAAACGGAGAGAGTCGTAGAAGCGAGAATAAGTTTAATCTCACACACCCTGATAGCAGAATGGACTCGGAAAGAGCAAGAGAATGAAAATAGCACGAGAGAGCAGAACGAGACAACGGAAAGAGAGCGAGAACAGATAATGAGAACAGAGAGAACAGAGAGCTAATGTAGCTGGACCTCATTGAGCTGTCACACTCTTACTCATACCAGGTAATATGGCGCCACACTGTGGTAAATCTAAAGAACAACATTTGGATGGAGAGAAAGATTGGGAGGTGTGTTTGTTATTTACATTCTGCTAGCCTGTCAGTTTAAATATGGCTGCTGATGTCCAGGCCTGCATGGCATCATTGCTTTTATTTAAAACACTTTACAACACATACACACGGCTACAGCCTCCTCTTGTCTCTTTCCTGTTCTCTCTCAGTTAGCAAATAAAAGCCCCTTCTGGATCCACAAGGACTGAGGGGACAGTGTCGTCATTCTGGAATCACCTTGATGACATCATCAAGGGCAGCTGACAGGGGGGGACAACCGGGTATGTTGTCCCGGGCCCAGTCTTGAGGGGGGCCCGGGGGGCCCCAAATTTTGTTTTTGCACAGTAATTTTTTTTAGCGGGGGGCCCAAAATGTAGAGTTTGTCCCGGGCCCACAGATTCCTATCAGCAGCCCTGGGGGAACAGCCAGGGGGATGTTTCAGGGACGAAAATAACTGTCACCAAATCAGCAATTAACACCGCCAGGATCAAATCAGTTAATTATTATATCAGATCATTTTATTAACAGTTTAGACAGACACGCTCTTAACACACTGATATCATAACGAGGTCCTGAGGTAAACCAAGAGCTAGGACACAAGGCAAATATACTGTACTCACATTTACAAAAGTAGAAGAAAAGAACAACTAAATAAACTGATAAAACATGAATAACAATATGCTACATGAGTTGTGCTTTAATGCAAAAATAAACAGAAATTTAAGGACAGATTTCCAAATGGTTCATAACATTGTCAGGACAGTTTTACAGGTTTTCTATAACACTTCATGTAACAGATCATGAAATTTGTAATACTGGTACAATATATGTTTGTTCATATTTTTACATCTAATAGTAAGGGATACTGATTGTCACTAAAATATCAGATTTTCACTTCTTAAGTACTTGCAATTTTTTATCTATATTTAGAGTAGCCTTACATTAAGCATAGAGAGTATCTCTTATTTGTAATCATACTGTATGATGTTATCAAGCCACCTAAAGCCATGTGATGTCATAGTGATGAATGGTACATCAGATCTCACTAGACGTTGAGGGTTTTCCATGATTTCATAGAGCAGGGGTCTTCAAACTGTTTGTGGAATGTTTTATGATTGTTTTTACATTTGTAGTTAAAATGCTGTGTTAGAGTTGACAGTTCCTCTTCCACTTATAAAGATGGGCAAGTGAAAACAATGAAAACTACTCAAACATATTGAATTGAACATGATTGCGGCTTGCTTTTATCATCTCCTCGCTAACATTGTAATCAGTCCCTGGGTTGCTTCTTTGTCTGGGCTGGAGTTCCTGGAGAACAGATGTTTAAAGATCCCTGAACAGATAAATGTTTCAGTATGAAGTAAACACTGCACTGGATGGGTAGGATAAGGGCTCAGGTCCGGCGGGGTTCCAGCCTATATGAAAGCGTTGTTAGGGTCCGTTGGTTGTCAATCACACACAGCTTCCTGACGTAACCCCTCACCTCAGCATGGTTCTTATTGGGCTGACAGACCTCAGGGTCTGACAAAGTGACAGATAGACACAGAAACAGACACGTGATGTTAATGTCTGCTTTTGAGGGTTCAGCATCACTAGTGATAGGTCAGAGACTTACTGAACGGCTGACTCCTGCAGTGTCTCACGGCCCGAATGGTGTTTGCGATCATCCGCTGAAAAACATATCAATAAGCAGTGTCACATGATATACAGATGTTGTAATATTGTTAAAGGAAGTTGTTTATACTGGCCAAGATCTTGTATTAATTTTTTTGTACACCCCTTTGTTGAGAAGTAGATTCTATATAACCATGTTTCAATACAGTTTAAACATTTTAGAATGGTATTACTAGATGAGAGTCTTATACACCTAAGGTTTGAGGCCTGTTGGAGGATTGTAGAACCTGTTAACCTGTCTGTGTGCAGCCAGAAGGGGCAGATTCACGGTCAAACCATGAGTGCAGAAAGGTTGTTATTGTATAGTTATCTTAAGGGGACTTTCCGTTAGGAGGGGAGTAGCTGGGTCATGATGACAAGTGAGTGACTTTGGACAGAGAGGGCCCATCAAGATACAGCTCTTATATTATAACATTAGAATAAGCTTGTAGCTTATAACTCTGTTATATATTAGACTGCTTATAACTACATGATCTATTGTATATTAGACTGTAATTCCATCACAGGTCTAATACATAGTGCATCCCATTCAGACTAATAGGACATTTTACTGACAGGACACTAGACACATAAGGTTTACTGAGTTATTTGAGAATAACAACCAGCGGGGCCATTTGATAAGATGCTCGACATAAGTTAAGGTGACATGCACATGTGCTCATGTGAGACAGTCACAGGTCTGAGGAGATAAGGGTCTTCTTCTAGAAGGTGTGAACAACAATCCTAGGGCTATATAAACCAGTTCCAGTTATTATTCGGGGCTTCTCCAACCCCGTCTTGGTTGTCTTGTACTGAGATAAGTGACTTTATTAAAGCAATCTATTTGTCAACCACAACCTGACTCTTAAAACCATAATTTCAACAAAGATCCTATTAAACTGTAAATAACCATCTTTTTACACCTTCTTCACCCTTCACCACTGGTTTGACTTGTTGACTTTGAAATCAGCTTATTATTAGTGTTATGACTGCAACAACACTGGAGGAGATTTTATGAGCCATATATACTCACCATCTTCTCAAAGTTGACCATGTTGTCGATGAATGTCTTGTTACCCTCATGACTGAAAGTCATGTCTGAGAAGAAAAGGAGCAAAAGCCTTTCATTTATTCTTATTCTTTTCTCCCCTCCCATTTCCCCCTGACCCTGCCTTGTCAGCAGCTCTGCAACCCCTTGGACAGATCTGCTGGATCGTGAGGGGTGCGCACATGGTTCGTCCAACCACATGTTGCCGAGCCGGCCGATTATTTTCACACTGCTCATCCAATACGGAAGCCTTTAGTCAGATCATGCACGGGATGATTACGTTCACCAACTATACATCCGCGATTTAATTTACAGGCACCCGATCTGCACACAAGAAGTCACTGGAGAGCAACATGGCAATGTAGATAAGTGAACTTTGCCATCCCAAATCCTGGACAGCGCTATGCTAATTAGCACTGCCTCATTTTAGAGGCCCAGGGCAAGTCAGAGAACCCATAGTCAGGTTCAAACCACTGACTATCATGACGTAGTTTGTCTTGCAAGGCAGCTACCTAGCCCAATACGCCACGTGGACCCCAGAGAACTTTAATCATAATAATTTTTTTATGTATACTGTGTTCGTGGGGCTTACCTTTGAGTAGGAGGGGCATAAAGGGAATGATTGGCGGTTCTATTTTGGTGACAGTGAGCCGGTACGCACGGTGGTTCCTGGAAGGGTCCTGGGACAACAAACATCACAGTTCAAAGGTCCACAAATTTGCTGTCCATTTATGGGTAAATGGGCATTTCATCTATATGATCCTCAACCTACCATCATGCTCTCAAACTCAGCATAGAACTTCTTAAATTTGCTGGGGAGTTTCTGCCAGTGCATTAGGGGACAGAAGATTCAGCAGTTTAGTTTAAAGAAGGTAGTGGTTTAAATGTAGTATGAATGTCTGGCTCACCTCCCAGGTCTGGGTCAGTCGGCTGACTGCAGGGTTACTCATCCCCATGATGATGGCAAAGAAGGAGTTCAGGTTCTTAAACTCACGACAGCTGAAAACACAACAACACTACAGTGAGGGTATGCAGAAATATGTCAGTGGCATCAGTAATCGACTGGCCCAATGTGAGCATGCATATGCTGAACGTGTTGACACTCACTGTGCGGCAATTTTGATGAACTTCTTGAGCAGCTGAACACGTTTGCTGAGCTGACTACACAGACACACCTCAGTCACCACCCACAGCTGAACCTGGTTGAACCTGATCATGACATCACACATCAATATCAAACAGCACACTGGAACGAACCAAGAACCAACCAAGTAAAATAGTCCTTTAGGAATGAGGTTTGATTCATATCGAACTGCTGTTTAGAGCCTGTTTTCTCCTGGCTTAGATAGGTGCAGGTACATACCGCCTCTAAACCAGAGACTGGGGCTCAATTCAATGCTTCAGCCCTTCGATGATGTGGCAATATGCCCAAAATAAGGAATCTGACCTGCGTATGAACAGGTCCAGGTTGGCTGTGGTTCTCCTGAAGCTGTGACGACCAAAGGTGTGGTACAACAGCTCATGCTGTAAGTAGAAAAATACGATTGACGTGTGTGGAGAGTAATATTGTGGTATGCTACGCTGTTTTAAAATGGATTCCCTGGAACTTACTATTTATACTTTAAAAGTAGCTACTGATTCTTTAGTTAGTAATTTATTTTTTATTGTTAGCAGTTACATTTTCTGTTTTACTAGTTAGCGTTGCTTGCTGTAGATACTATGTCTTTATTCTTCAGTTACTAGCATGGGTGGGTAGTAACGTGTTACAAGTAACGCAAATGAGTAAAACAGTCAGGAAAAAAGTACAGTTTCAGAGGAGTATTCTTGTAGTTACTTTCTGGGGGCCGTACTCTACTCTTACTGAAGTATTTTTTTAAAATAATGTACTCTTTTCTCGTTACAGTTTACATACCCCTTCGTTACAATTGTCTTCAGTAAATTGTGGAAAAAGTCAAAGATTAAAAAATAAATGTAAATGATGAAAAGAGGTGAAAACAAGTATACAGATCGCTATAACTACTGAAAAAAATAATATATAATAATGCATATACTTCTGTATACTCGCGACGACATCACTGATCTTGGTGTGTGGGTTTTCACATTGGATTGGCTCAAAATGAAATGACTGGCTAAAGCGTTTGGATAATGAATTCACTGAGAATGAATTCATTATTTGTTTGCTCCTTTACTCCAATACAAGTAATTTTTGTCATTTTACAGTGAGTATCGAATGTGTTTTGGAAAATGTAAAGCAAAAGTAAAAGTATACATTTTTGTAATAAAATGTAGTGGAGTAAAATCGACTCAAGTAAAGTACAGATACACAAAAAAATACTTAAGTACAGTAACAAAGTATTAATACCTCGTTACTTTACACCACTGCTTGTTAGCATTGATAAGTACCGGTACAATAGAACATAAACTATTAACCACACAAATAGATATTAGCAGATTTATAAACCATCAATAAAGAATTGGAATAATTCCTAGTAGATAAAGAATAAGGACTAGATGCTTTTAAATATTGACTAGTGAGTTCCAGGGAATAACTGTTAAAACACATTGCCATATTGAAAGCTCATCGTGGTGTTATGCAATTAGCCAGGTTTTGTACCTCGTGGACGCAGCTGAAGAGCTCCCAGTCATACAGTGTCATCTGGTAGGCCAGGTCTTTAGAACTCATCAGCTCAAAACTGGACATGGACCCTGCCGAGGGTCCTTCCTGGTCCGGTAGGGGGGTCTGAGACAACAAAGAAAAACAACATCTCTGTGATGAATGTCTGCCTGGATGGAGAACACAGTGACTACGGTTCTTGCTATTCCCCAGCGCCTCTCACCAGTGCATTGAGCTGGTCTCTGGGACAGGCGAACATTCGTCCGTTGATGCTCAAAGAAGAGAACACTGACACGTCATTGGGCTTCAGCATCTGTTTCTCTGTGTCAGGACAACACAGATTAATATAACATGATGCCATTAAAATAACATTGCAACAATCACGGTGTCCATCGGTAGTTTGTCTCCTCACCGCCAGCCGAGGTAAGATGGACCAATAGCAGGTCTTCGTTGGAGGCCAGTTTGTCGGCCACGGCACTCGTCACCTCCTTTCCCGTTGCCACAACAGCAACTCGTATGGTGGTGTAGGTGAGGTCACTGCAGTATACCTTTAACAGGACTACAAACACACAAGCATGTTCTATAGAGGCTTTATGAGAGCAGTAGGACATTCTTTCCCACACAGACACACACACTTACTGTCGTCACAGTTCCTGATGGGTTGTTTCTTCGCAAGTCTCTCATCTCCGTTGCTGAACTGTCTAATTAGGACCTTCTGCTGAAATACATACAGATACATACAGTGCCTTGCGAATGTATTCGGCCCCCTTGAACTTTTCGACCTTTTGCCACATTTCAGGCTTCAAACATAAAGATATGAAACTGGAATTGTTTGTGAAGAATCAACAACAAGTGGGAAGCTGGGAAGACATTTTTAATGTTCCGATCCCGTGGCATAACGCATTTGGATTAATACGCAAAACAACACCAGACTCAAAAATTAGAATATTTCAATACAAGTTATTATACAAAATATTGGCAACAAATAGACATCTATACAAGTGGGGAATACAATCTTCCCAACTCTGCAGATTTTGCTCTAGGGAAGCAGAATCTATAGATCATCTTTTTTGGTACTCTCCATATGTTGCATGTTTTTGGTCACAGGTACAAGAATGGATGAATAAATGCAATATTTGTTTTGAATTAACGTTACAAATAGCAATACTTGGAGACTTAAAATGTAGTAGTCAGACAATTAATAATATGATCATTATTTTAGCAAAAATATTCATCTTTAATTCCAAATTGGTGGAGTCATTGAAAATAGAAAGGTTTCATAATTATGTGAAGCATCACAGTACAGTAGAAATTTACATGGCAAATAGAAACCCATTATGGCTTTGGTTAAAAGATAGATGGACGGTGTTGGGTGTGGATGAGGGGTGGATTAAGTGAAACTGGGATATGTAAAACGCACAAGATTTGCAGATATTGTAAAAATAACACAAAATGTATAAGCTAGAGCTAAATATTAAGTAAAGGTTAGGACGGGTGTAAAATATATTTTTAAAAAAACAAGTGGGACACAATCATGAAGTGGAACGAAATTTATTCGATATTTCAAATTTTTTTCACAAATGAAAAATTGGGCGTGCAAAATTATTCAGCCCCCTTAAGTTAACACTTTGTAGTGCCACCTTTTGATGCGATTACAGTTGTAAGTCGCTTGGGGTATGTCTCTATCAGTTTTGCACATCAAGAGACTGAAATTTTTCCCCATTCCTCCTTGCAAAACAGCTCCAGCTCAGTGAGGTTGGATGGAGAGCGTTTGTGAACAGCAGTTTTCAGTTCTTTCCACAGATTCTCAATTGGATTCAGGTCTGGACTTTGACTTGGCCATTCTAACACCTGGATATGTTTATTTGTTTTGGATCATTGTCTTATTGGAAGACAAATCTCCGTCCCAGTCTCAGGTCTTTTGCAGACTCCATCAGGTTTTCTTCCAGAATTGTCCTGTATTTGGCTCCATCCATCTTCCCATCAATTTTAGCCATCTTCCCTGTCACGGCTGAAGAAAAGCAGGCCAAAACCATGATGCTACTACCACCATGTTTGACAGTGGGGATGGTTTGTTCAGGGTGGTGAGCTGTGTTGCTTTTACGCCAAACAATGCGTTTTGCATTATTGCCAAAAAGTTTGATTTTGGTTTCATCTGACCAGAGCACCTTCTTCCACATGTTTGATGTGTCTCCCAAGTGGCTTGTGGCAAACTTTAAACAACACTTTTTATGGTTATCTTTCAGAAATGGCTTTCTTCTTGCCACTCTTCCATAAAGGCCAGATTTGTGCAGTATACGACTGATTGTTGTCCTATGGACAGACTCGCCCACCTCAGCTGTAGATCTCAACAGTTCATCCAGAGTGATCATGGGCCTCTTGGCTGCATCTCTGATCAGTCTTCTCCTTGTATGAGCTGAAAGTTTAGAGGGACGGCTGGGTCTTGGTAGATTTCAGTGGTCTGATACTCCTTCCATTTCAATATTATCGCTTGTACAGTGCTCCTTGGGATGTTTAAAGCTTGAAAAAATCTTTCTGTATCCAAATCCGGCTTTAAACTTCTTTACAACAGTATCTCGGACCTGCCTGGTGTGTTCCTTGTTCTTCATGATGCTCTCTGTGCCTTTAACGGACCTCTGAGACTATCACAGAGCAGGTGCATTTATACGGAGACTTTATTACACACAGGTGGATTCTATTTATCATCATTAGTCATTTAGGTCAACATTGGATCATTCAGAGATCCTCACTGAACTTCTGGAGAGAGTTTGATGCACTGAAAGTAAAGGGGCTGAATAATTTTGCTCGACCAATTTGTCAGTTTTTTATTTGTTAAAAAAAGTTTGAAATATCCAATAAATTTTGTTCCACTTCATGATTGTGTCCTACATGATTGTGTTGTTGCTTCTTCACAAACAATTACAGTTTTATATCTTTATGTTTGAAGCCTGAAATGTGGCAAAAGGTTGAAATGTTCAAGGGGGCCGAATACTTTCGCAAGGCACTGTATATACATACATACATACCTACATATATACACACACAATATATACACACCAGCTACTTCATTAGGTACAGTACACCTGTTCAACTGCTTGTTAACAAAAATATATAATCAGCCAATCACATGGCAGCAAGTCAATTGAGGCATGTAGACATGGTCATGATGATCTGCTGAAGTTCAAACCAAGCATCAGAATGGGGAAGAAAGGTCATTTAATGATGATGGTTGTTGGTGTCAGAAGGGCTGGTCTACTAGGAGTTTCCTGCACAAACATCTATGGAGTTTACACAGAATAACCAGGCTGGTTCAAGCTGATAGAAAGGCATCAGTAACTAAAATAACCACTAGTTACAACTAAAGCCTACCTGAGTAGTGTTGCTGACCATGTCCATCCCTTTATGACCACAGTGTACCCATCTTCTAATGGCTACTTCCAGCAGAATAATGCGCCATGTCACAAATCTCACATCATCTCAAACTGGTTTCTTGAAGATGACAATGAGTTCACTGTACTCAAATGGTCTCCACAGTCACCAGATCTCAATCCGATTGAGCACCTTTTTTTGAGATGTGGTGGAACGGGAGATTCGCATCATGGACGTGCAGCCAACTAACCTGCAGGAACTGCGTGATGGTATAATGTCAACATGGAACAAAATCTCTGAGGAATGTTTCTAGCACCTTGTCGAATCCATGCCATGAAAAAGTAAGCCAGTTCTGAAGGCAAAAAGTGTCATACCCAGTACTACCAAGGTAGCTAATGAAGCGGCCGGTGAGTGTATATACACAACGCAATGGTTTTACTACATAAAGCACACACCTTCACATCAGTGGATGCCGGTGAAACTTAACTGATGCCTATACTGATGTTCACATACATTAACTCACGCAATGTATATACAACACAATTGTTCAGCTACACAAAGCATACACCTTCACATACATTAAAAACACAAACCTTCACATACATTAAAGACACACAGCTTCACCTACATTGACAACACACACCTTCATTTACATACAGTATATACGGTACTGTACAACACAATGTTTCAACTACTCAGTCGTCCAAATAAAATCTAGCCCACAGCTTCACACCTCATCAACATGCACATTCAGACACCAGACAACAACACACATCTTCAGACACACCAAGAACACATATTTAGACACATTTACAACACATCTTCACACACATCAACAACAAATCTCCAGACATATCATAAGCACATCTTTAGACACGTCAACAACACCTCAACTTCTACACAGGGTGCCTACCTTCCTCAGCTTGGCCTCTTCTGAACTGAACAGAAGGAAGACAACACCGTTGTGTGTTAGAGCATTGTCTTAATGTTGGTTAGACTTGAGGTTTAAGACAATGGGGTTAGGGTCACAGTGGTTTACATACTGTAATTTGATGAACTTCTCCAGATCAGGTACAAAGTCTTTCAGAGCTCTGAGTATTCGTGAGTCATTGGACACACTCCCATACAACTCCTAGAGCAAAAACACAGACAGTAACTGACATGTGCATTTGCGTGTGTGTGTTACTTTGTGTGTGTGTGTTTGTTTGTTTCTGTGTGTGTTACAGTATATATGTGTGTGTTACTATGTGTGATTCTGTGTGTGTGTGATGTTTGTGTACGTGTGTGTCGGTGTGTGTTTGTATTACTGTGTGTGTGTGTGTTTTCTGTGTGTACCTCCAAGAATGTGAGTGCAGCTGGCTCCTCCTGTAAGAGGTATGTATGTACTGCAGCCCAACGCATGGTCATATTGAGGACTCGTCTCTTACAGGTTACTGCATATTCCATCCTCTCCTGCTCCGAGCCAGGAGGAGCCACCGCATGGTAGGTTCACACAGGATTAAAGATACAACACTACAATACTTTTAAATGATAGATTCACACAGGGTAAAGATATAACACTACAATACCTTTAAATGATGGATTCACACAGGGTAAAGATACAACACTACAATACCTTTAAATGATAGATTCACACAGGGTAAAAATATAACACTACAATACCTTTAAATGATGGATTCATACAGGGTAAAGATACAACACTACAATACCTTCAAATGATAGGTTCACACAGGGTTAAAGATACAACACTTTAAAAAAGGGTGGGGTCTCAATGGGTTAAAGATATACCACTACTACAGCTTTTACAAGATGGTGGGCTCTCAATGGGTTAAAAAATATAACACTACTGCAGTATTTAAAAGATTGTGGGGTCTCAATGGGTTAAAGATATAACACTACTACAGCCTTTATAAGAGAGTAGGGTCTCAATGGGTTAATGATATAACACTACTACAGCCTTTATAAGATCGTGGGGTCTCAATGGGTTAAAGATATAACACTACTACAGTATTTATAAGAGGGTGGGGTCTCAATGGGTTAAATATATAACACTACTACAGCCTTTAAAAGAGGGCGGGGTCTCAATGGGTTAAAGATATAACACCACTACAGCCTTTTTAATAGGGTTGGGTCTCAATGGGTTAAAGATATAACACTACTACAGTATTTATAAGAGGGTGGGGTCTCAATGGGTTAAATATATAACACTACTACAGCCTTTAAAAGAGGGTGGGGTCTCAATGGGTTAAAGATATAACACCACTACAGCCTTTTTAATAGGGTTGGGTCTCAATGGGTTAAATATATAACACTAGTATAACTGTCAGATAGGATACTAAGTAGAGAAGAGGACCTGGGTTGAGCGGAAAATCTAAAGAGAAAAAAGAAGAGTTGGAAGCAGAAAAGGATATTGTGCCATTAGCAGTTGGCAGAGCTGGGTGTTAGGCATGAAGACACAGTGCATGAGGACAAAGTCATCGACCGCAGGGTCTGAGGGACGGGAGATAAACAAAGGTGGGAAGACTGAGTATACCAGCACACAGAGATAGACATCCACTACCAGCCACTCAAGTGTGTGCACGTGTTGTGTGTTTGTACCTGGGTCAGAGTGGTGTGTGTCCATCCTCATCGTCTCCAGGAAGTGATCCAGAATCTTCTCTGGTGTTCCAGACATCACAGTGTACTTGATGTTTCCCAGAGTAGAGGGCCTGGGACTCTTTTCTAGGACCAACACTGCCTGCTCATGTTCCTTCAGACGCACCGTGTTGGCCTCCACATCCTGCAGTGAAAGACAGCACAGCGTGGTGAGACTGCAGTCAGTCACCGTGTGTAACGCTGCAATGTGTGAAGCTCTACCCTGAGGATTCTGTTGAAGTCCTCTTTGTCCACTCTGAGGAAGTGGCAGTTGTCTTCTCTGAGGACGATGGAGGCAGCACGCGGAGAGTCAGTCACCAACGCCAGCTTCCCAAAGTCATCACCCTCATGTAACGTACACACTACGCCCTGATGAGACACACACAAGGTTAAAAAACAAACACACCGTGCATGAATTCACACTGTGACCAATCAAACTGTGCAATGCACTCAGAGTGCCGGAAGCAAGTCACTCACTGAGATGACTTATCTGGGTCATGGACGTGTCTTCTTCTGGTATTACTACCTGAGCTATTTGCCCAAAATATAACTCATGTAAAACAATTTTCACAGATGAATGAGATGAACACAGAGAGGGCCTACCTTGCCATAGATAACCACATTGACAGAGCCCTTCTGAATGATGTACCATGATGTACCCTCTTCTCCCTGGTTAAACACTGGAGGGAAAAGACAGAACAGCATCAGAACACACACACATACATGCACACACACATACACACACTCGCACACACACACACTGTACACCATGGGGATATATGGACTTACACACGGTTCCTGCTTTGGCGTGAGATTCAAAGATGAGAACACTGGCCAGTTCCCTCTTCACCTGCAGGATGGTTACAGAGCAGCAAGTTGTTACAGAGCAGTGAGTTGTTACAGAGCAGCAGACTGTTAAAGGGCAGCAGAATGTTACAAAGCAGCAGGGTCTTACAGAGCAGCAGAATGTTACAGAGCAGCAGGGTGTTACAGAGCATCAGAATTTTACAGAGCAGCAGGGTGTAACAGAGCAGTGAGTTGTTACAGAGCAGCAAGTTATTACAGAGCAGTGAGTTGTTACAGAGCATCAGAATGTTACAAAGCAGCAGGGTCTTACAGAGCATCATAATTTTACAGAGCAGCAGAATGTTACAAAGCAGCACAATGTTACAAAGCAGCAGGGTCTTACAGAGCATCAGAATTTCACAGAGCAGCAGAATTTTACAAAGCAGCAGAATGTTACAGAGCAGCAGAATGTTACAGAGCAGCAGAATGTTACAAAGCAGCAGAATGTTACAGAGCAGCAGATATTGACAGAGCATCAGGGTGTTACAGGCTGCAGTGTGTTAGAGCAGTAGGGTGTTATAGAGCAGAATGATGTAACAGAGCATCAGGGTGAAACAGAGCAGCAGAAAATTACATAGCAGCCGGATGTTACAAAGCAGCAGAATGTTACAAAGCATCAGAATGTTACAAAGCAGCAGGTTGTTACAGAGCAGAAGACTGTTCCAGAGCAGCAGAATGTTACAGAGCAGCAGACATTGACAGAGCAGCAGGGAGTTACAGGCAGCAATGTGTTACAGAGCAGCAGAATGTTGTGGAGCAGAAGGATGTTACAGAGCAGCAGGGTGTTACAGAGCAAGAGAAATTGAAAAAGCACCAGACATTGACAGAGCAGCAGGGTGTTACAGAGCAGCAAGGTGTTACAGAGCAGCAGACGTTGACAGAACCTGTATGTTTCAAAACCATAACAGCATAGTTAGTAGTGGACTGCCAGACTCACAGTGTTGGACAGCTGGGATAAGGCCTTGATGTGTAGCAGCTCGTCATAAATGACCTCCAGATCATCTCCTGTCCTTTGACCAGGGCTAGACATACATACAGTTCAGTACAAAGTCACTTGATGGGATAAACATTTTAGAGTTTAGTGGATGCATGTGTGCGTTTTCACATTTTAATATCCTAAATTCAAATTGCCTATGATCCAATGAGGAAAAAGCCTTTTTCCATCTTAACGTTTAGGGAAAAGTTACAGATGGTATTAAGGTTTAGGGTGTGTGTGTAGGTAGTAATGTACTAACGGTTTATGGAGGATCATTCGGAGTAGGGCATCTGGCCCAATCTGGGCAAGGAAGAGGATGGTCTCAGGCAGCTCTTCCTCACTCTCCCTCTTCTCCTCCTCGCTAGGCAACGGTGTGTCCTCCTCCTCGTCGTCAAGGAAGCGGTAGAACAGGTATTTGTCTTGGAAACCTAGCTCTTGGTCCACTGGACAAGGCACATCCCCAGGGTACATTATTACTGACCTAACATGCCCAGGGTACTTTATTACGGACCTAATATGCCCAGGGTACATTATTACTGACCTAACATGCCCAGGGTACATTATTACTGACCTAACATGCCCAGGGTACATTATTACTGACCTAACATGCCCAGGGTACATTATTAC
>JACXGM010011071.1:0-25467 GCA_016801145.1 Umbra pygmaea | reverse complement strand
CTACAGTGTCTGGGATGATGGCTCTACAGTGTCTGGGATGATGGCTCTACAGTGTCTGGAATGATGGCTCTGACGTGAGGCATGACCAGCTTTTCCAAACACATGACTGGCGTTGGTGTGACCAGCAGCTTTCCGAACATTAACCTGTTTTAAAAGTATTCTCCTTCTTCAGCTAATGAGAGTGTGGTGAACTGGTCCTCTGGAACCTCAGGGCTTTTGTGTTTGGCTCCGTACTGCTTTCCTCGAAGCACGTAAACAAGGTATTTAGCCCGTTTGGGAGGTCACCAATGGTAAGCGTTTAACAGTTGTTTGTTGTTTGTAAGCCCTGACACATTCAACGTGTTGTAGGTCACCACCTTCTCCCTGTATTGTCTTACCTTGCTTGAATACCACTTCTGTAAAGAATAAAATGACTCCATCAGTACTGTCTATAGGAAGCTGTCAACTTATGACTGTTTGGTGCCCCTATGCCTGTATTAAAGGCAACCAAACACCACCATATAATTTCTCAGAATGTTTTCATTGTGTTTTTTAGCCTTGACCAACAGTCTAGATCCATCACATATTGTGGTGTACGATGCAATTTGTTTGACTCAATTCAAATATAGTTTTGGGAACAAAGAGAAAATGATGCAGTCAGGCCCTTCATCATCACAGAGAAGTGTGTTAGTCTGCCAGAATCAATAGGGAAAGGAAAATATGCCACCGCCGTAATTCTAGGACTAGGTCCCAAATTGCATCCTATCCCCAGACGTTTGAGTGCTTCGGAAATTAGAGCACTATTAGAGAATAAGGTACCATTTGGGATGAAGCACAGGGTAGGAAACCAAATTCCCGGCTCAGCAGAAGGAATGTGACTGTATTTTCAAATTAAACTGTAATGCTGCTCAAGCTTACTGTACCTCCAACGGAGCTGAAGTGTCCTCCAAACACTTGGGTTTTTCCAAATCAATAAGTCAAGAGAAGATCTCATCTTATCGTCATTGTGGCAGAGATTGGAGAAACCGGAAAATAAATGAGTTACTTTGGCCATCAATGGATAAAGAGCCACTGGGACTTGGTTATTGATAGAACTACACTGAATGGCCTTCTTCCCTGATAGCTACTGTGAATAGTTAAGCAGAAGATTGGGAATGACTTGAGGTATAAAGACAAGAATTGAGCTATAGTGTTCAGGCAGGCAGACTAACCAATTAACTAACTAACTAACTAACTAACTAACTAACTAACTAACTAACTAACTAACTAACTAACTAACTAACTAACTAACTAACTAACTAACTAACCACATTAACCACAAAGTCCAAACAACCAGGCAGACTCACCATTCTTCACATTATTAGAGAGGCTGATCACTAGGATTGCATATAGGCTCTGTTCTGCTAACAAAAAGTAAGAATGAACAAGAGCCTAGGTGAGACAACGAGAGACAGAGTGATAGATGAGCAGAAGCTGTTGTGATGGAGTGAGATGAAGGGATGACATTAGATGAGTGCCCCTCTGTATGAATGCGATTAATGACGTAGAAAAATAAAATTTTAATTTCCCGTCCTTGAACTGTGTCAGTTTGCTACTAAATATATACATTTTCGTGTATGTTTGTGTGTGCGATATAGTGCCTGCGGTTACAAATTCTCACCATCATTATCACATTTAAAATGCCTTTCCAGTTGTAGAATGGTGTGATGTGAAGATGACTCCCTGCTGCTAATTTTATCCCGGATGTTTCACTAACAATTCATTGAGATCTACTAATACTATTATCCCAATAGGCTGATTCTAGTTTTGAAGTGACTATCGTCTTTTAAATAGCACTATTATCATGGGATTAGTGCTACATGAAGCTGTGAAAACCTCGAGACACCCCTGACACCCAGATGTTTCAGACCAAAAATACAAATCTATGCACAATACCACATCTTCATTTACGTCATTAAGCAGATGCTTTTATCCAAAGCATGTTAAAGTAACGAGTGAATCCATTTCACCAATTCCCACAGTAAATGTTAAAAGAACACATTACTGTAGCTGTAAGAACAATGGTATTTAAATTTTTATATACAGCATAAACAGCATACAGGAACATTCATCAATGCCAATAATACATTTATCTGCACTGTTCTTCCAGTAATATACTGTTTAACTGTTGTGCATACTATTAGTTTAAATTAACTTGTTAATTTCCTTGATTTTCTAAATTGGTGTCACTATGTTAATGCAGAATTAGAACATGTCCCCATATGGCTCTATTAGTTCACAATGACCACATGAAACGTTCAGATGTTCTCTGTCTTTCTCCATCTGTTTCTACCTCCATCCCTTTTTTATATTTACCAGGGAAGTAAATGATGGTTAATATGCAGCACCAACTGCTCTGTTCAATGGCACTTATATAGACAAAAAAATGACAACACTTTTTGATTACTAATTGCCTAGGGCCAAGTTTCCCAAAAGCATTGTAAGGCTAAATGTATGTTCATTGTTCAAAACTTTGTAGGAGCTTTGTTAAATGTCAGCAGTCTATCCTAAAGCCATCGTTTCTGAATTTGCTCTTGAATCAATAGGAGTTCATTTAGATAGCATTGTGATTGATAATAACTTCACAGCATAGTGCACTACCAACACAGCTTTGCTATGGTTCCAAAAAAGAAAAGACATGTTTAAAATTAAACCTGAGATAATTAAAATAGACTACAATTTAGGCCTAATCATATACTATAATTAAATAATACTGGAATACATTCCCCTGAGTGTTTAATGATGATAATACTACTGAGTACTATTGTGCTAATTTTACTGTAGGCTGTCTGAACTATTAGTATTAGAGGACTATTATAGTATTTTGTTTTGTGTCAGGACTAGCCATGAGGCCTAAAGCCACAGGTAAGCCTTAGAAACCATGCCCAGTCTTGCGTTATACAGAGAGAAAAGGGACTTTGTGTGTCTGATACGATGTGCCACTGGTGTGAAGCAGATCTAGTGTAACATCCTCTGGGCCATTGTCCTTCCTAGAGCTCATTCGGTTACACGCACAAGTCCTCTATGTTATATATAGCACAAAGAGAAGTTACAGTACTACAGGCAAAGCTGCTAGTTGGCAACGTGTCAGGTCATATCAGCCGTACACATGTCTCTCTGTTTGTCAACCTTCACAAGACAACAGGGTAGCTAACAGATAAACTGTGCATGTGCAAGTGTGCGTTTGTGTGTCAGCCACCAGGGAAACAACGTCATCTGTCATCCCGGAAATTCCCTCCATTAACCCCACATGTTCACCAAACGAGGGGTGTGTGAGAGAGATTGAAGCAGGCTAAGGGTGTTTGAGCGTGTGTGATTGTAAACGTGTGTACAAGAGAGTCAGAGGACGTATATAAGGTTCTGAATGTCTTCTTCCAGCTGCTCCCACCCCTCTGCTATCCCATATCCCCTCATATCCAGCCAGCCTCATTCCCTGAAGCACCATGGAAGTCCATCCCAGGGTAGCAGTAGTCACCGACTGTCACACAGGATAACCGAGCCGGCTCTCTAATAATACAACCCCAGGCTGGCATGCACTCGTGCGCACACACTCAAAGATATATTTATAGAGCTTCTCTGTTGGCCTCCCCCCAAGGCGGTAATGTCGTAAAGGCACAGATGAAAAAGGTTGATGGACAAACTGATAAAACTATTAGTAGTGACCAGGTTGATGATACCAGAATATAAATCACGTAGCAGGCACCTAGACATTAAGCCACCCTGAAGTCGTGGGCACCTGGCTCCTCTAAAACCTTTAAGGTTACTTACTCCACATGAACAGGAAGTACAGAAATGTTCCTTAAATTCAGTTTCCACACCCGGACCATCAACGCAGCGTCGTCTCTCTAAACGCACCGAGCTAATATTGGTTTCCTCCAAAAGGGACATCTATAATTCCAAACAGACGTAATGATGATGACGTGGGTCGTGATAGCACCCGGGTAATGTTACCATGAAAGAGAGAGACATCTGGCATGTAATTCACTGACCTGGCAGCAGTGGCTCGGTACAGTAGCGTGTAGAGAGATGGACTCGATGACACGTGCTAGTCCATTATCATTTGCTGTGATCCTTTGTGACCCTTTGTAGCTGACCAACACGGTAGTTTGGGTGCTAGATGCTAACTGGCTGAAAGCGTCCACATACCACCGGTGGGATGCAAAATGACTTGACTTCTGTTGTTGTTGAGTTAGTAACCAGATTAAAAGCAGAAAAGCACCGCTATTTTTTTGCTATATGGCAAATTTGCCACTGATAAGGAGTTAATCAGGGCAATACTGTACCCCACCATCCGCTGTGCCTAAGAACAGCCCTTAGTTGTAATTTATTGGCTGTATCCCACATGCCTTGTGCCTTATTGCTTAATTAGGACATATCCTAAGTAGGATGAGTTCACAGATGGCTGATGAGGCCTCCGATAACGCCACACGTCATCCTGAGCTCAGAACTTGGCCGTGAACATTGTTTTGTTCGTCTCCTCATGTGAAGTGGCCGGATAGTTTTCCAACGCCCCTGATGAAGCAAAGACCACCCATAGTCGCTCGGGCTGCAGTTTAGTAAGACGTTGTGTGGGGGGGGCTCGGACTGCCGAGGGAACACCTCTCCCCGTCCTCTGAGTCCCAGGGCATTGAGCTGTCCAAAATAAGGGGCTGATGAGGTTTCCAGCAGAGCACAGGGGAGATGGCATCTGGCTGCTTCCCTCCACCAGCAGGGAGAGCTGGGAGTGCTGGAGCGGAGGAGGCAGTGGAGGGAGAAATGCGCCAATCCGAGCCTCTGTGGGGTTGAGATGAAGAGGAGCTCTTAGTCCAGGAGGACTGGGATTAGGGAGCGTGGCGCTGGAGCACACACCTGTAGAAGTGCACTCGCTCCCTCTCTTTACACCCTTGAAATGTCCTCCCCCTCCTAACTCACTCCTCAGATGACAGTGCCTGAACACTTACCCATCTAATAACACACCATCTCAGCATCTAGCCCCAACTATTGTGTGTGGCACTGTTCAGTGTTCTTGTCGGTTTCTCACAGATAATTTGATGTGTTTGTCACCTGCTAGCTCCAGCGCGATCAGCTAGACCTTATATCAAAGAAACCCATTGAAGTGATGGCCCATGTTGTGACGGCTCTAAAACTCCTGCTGTCAGAAACAAACTGTTAAAACAGCACAATCAGATAACTAGCTTACGTGCTGATTCTAATCGACTAAATCCCATGGGGGTTTTGTCCAGCCTGAATGTAGTAACCTGTTGGAAATGTCTGTGGTTCAATGTATTCACGTGGCCTTGTTTAGTCCAAACACCTAATACACTGTCTCCGGTGCACATGTACTGCTGCAGTATGGGTCCAAAACCAACCCAATGCTCTTTCATCCCAAAACACTCTGTCTTTCCCTGCGGTCTATAGCAATAACGCATGAAATGACTCAGATTACCTTTACAACATGTTGTTCTTTCATAAAATAGAAGTGTCCAGGCATATTGGAAGCACCTGGACACAAATACTTTAGTTTGAGAACTTAAAACCAGCTAATTTCAGAGGGGCTCATTAGTGAGAGAACATTAGCATTTTATTAGCATTCAGTTAGTACGCTAATCACTAATATTCATCATACTGGGTTGTGTTTTCATTAATGCATTAATGTCCACTCACTAGAGCTGGCCATATGCAGCAAACTAACGAGGGACACTGAATTAATGTGGACCGAGCCATTGTGTGTGCGCGTTTGTGTGTGCGTTTGTGTGTGCTCGGCCAATGTAAGTGTTGTCTGTAGAAAAGAGACAGATTAACATGTGGAACCATGCCTCTTTGATACCACTAAAAGACCACGCCCCTTCCATACCACCACAAGACCACACCCCTTCAATACCACTACAGACCACGCCCCTTCCATACCACTACAAGATGACACCCCTTCCATACCACAACACCACTTGCATTTTGTGTGTGTGTGTGTGTGTGTGTGTTTTGTCTGTGACTGTGGGTTTTCCATTTTCCATTAAGATGCACCTGCTACTTTTGTGGTAAAATTGTCATTTAGTAAAATTTGGTTTTCCCACATCAAAACATTAATGTTTATTATATTGCATAATTGCCAAATAAGGTTTTAGGTATCTTGAAACTTCCCAAAGAAAAAAGCAAACCTCACTGCAGGTGGGATGCCCCCCCCTGCGCTTACACAAAAGACGTAGGTATATAACAATCTATTCTCCATGAAGGGCTCTCAGAACCAGCACAGACCTCTGATTGGGATTGTGCAGTAGACACATGGCATGTAGCTGCTCCCTGAATAAAAGATGAAAGTAGGAGGCCCTTAGTGCTGCCGCCTTAATGAAGCGCGAGGCAACAAACACACACATAAACACAAGTGCACACAGACGCAGTCACAGCGACAAACAGATACACACACAATCTGGACCCCTTACAGACCTGGCATGTGGCTAAACAGTTCTAAGTGGTGTGTCTCAGGAGAGGCTTCCTGAAAAGACCCTTAGATGACTAACTGTGTTAGTAGCATAACCCCTCCCACACCAGAATTCTTTCCTGCATGTGTCACAGCCAGCTGGCCGCGCCGGTGCCCGTCTCATCTGCTGGCCAGTGAAATGCATTGTGGGAGAATGAGTTGGGGTCCGACCTGGTGCAGGTTTCTGTTCATGTACTGCTTGTGTGTGTCGGAACAGTGAGTGGAGGTTTGGATCGATCCAAACAGCTATTTATGGTTAGTTGTTCAGTTAGGAGTTAGGGATAGGTTTTTGGGTTAAAGACTAGGTTTTTGGGGCTACGGGCAGGGTTAGTTTCAGGTTTGGGGTTGAGATATAAACTTTAGGTTCAGGAGAAATATGCTTCCGAAAAGAAAATAATATTTTGATTCTCCAAACGAAAACTTAAATTGTGTGTGTGGCTGGCGGTCCGGGCTGCTCCATACACCGTCGAAGAAAGCGTGTTGTGGCAGAAGGCTGGGTGTCTTTTAACTGTTGCCAACTGGGACCACCAACACACCCAACACTGAACCAATGGGCCAACAGCCATTTGGGAGCAGGCTCCTCTGTGTGAGTCATGGCACTGACGAACCCCCGAGGCAAAGATGCCATGTGTTAACACTTAGACCAGGTGGCAGAGAGCCGGGGCATCAGCTTGTAGAGCTCTGGTTTATAACGTTCTACTCTCCCATGGTTAACAGGCTGTAATATAATGTCGCTGACATCATCTGTCAGTCAAGGTTAAAAAAGTCTTGTTAGGCCTTGGCCAATCTGGTCTAGATGTGAGTTGTTCATTGTGTGTGATGCAAAGAAGCTGGAACTAACTTGATATGGTAAATGATATGCAGATGCTCTCAATACATTATCGGTATATATCGTAGAGACCGTCTGTGCATTTGATATCGCCCTGCTGGTACAGTTCATGACTGATTAGAGAACACATATTCCGCCGTTTAATTCATCATCTTATTCCGAACTCTCAAGCAATCTCCCAGTTCTGAAATATCAACTTCAAACTCCAGGACTTAGTAGGACTTTGACCGTACTCCATTCCAATTGAATGTATCAGCTCGGTTTTAAATGGCATGTTATATTTAGGTGGAAACCTATTTGACCAATTTGATTATTGGGAATGAACAGCTGTGAGCCCCTCTCTTCACCACCTTCTCCCCATGGGTTCCTCAGGAAGTCAAATTGAATTAACTATCAAATGATATTTCTATTGCTAGCTACCTCATGACTCATGAATTAGCCTGCTGCTGTCCACATCAAAGGCAGCAGGAAAACTGAGGCTGTTGCGTTTTATTAGTGAAGTCAGCAAAGAGCTTTTTCTTTCAAACGTTCTCTGGTACAGGCCAACTTTAGATCAGTAGAGGCCCTGGTGACACACTGACCGGAGGAAATGAACCCAAAAACGAGACGGCAGCATCTCTTGACATTCCAGGTTGGTTGGTCCAAGTTGTTTATTCTTTCCTGAAGCAAGCACAATGTTCCCACAGGGCCTTAGAAAACGTCAGTTATCGCTCTCCTCCGCTTTGGGATGAATCAGATGTTCGTGTGGGGACTGTGTGTGTTTTGCCGGTTGAACATGAGCTGGAATTAACTGGGCTTGCTCACAAGTGTCCATGATCCAGGAATCCAGGCTTCCACGCACGAGAGATACATCGGCACAGGCAAAGACCCAGTGAGACAGCCAGGCAAGCCAGTCTTATCGATAGAACTGTACAAAATCCCTATCCATTTCCAATTAGGCTGTGCCCTACAATACAAAAGGATAAGACAACGTCCTGATTGGAGAAGTGAAAATAGCCCACTACAGTCAGTGTGATTACACAGAGTGAATCCATCATTAATCATGTCTGAAATCAATGCCTGTCCTCTTTGAAGAGATTACAGTTTATACACAAGTCACAAATCCAATATCTAGCAGTGCGCCGCAAGAATGTCAGTGTGTATGCGCACGTTCGTATAGAGTTCTCAGTGTGTCTAGTCACGAGTGTGTGTGTTTAAAGCATTCTGCTCCGCTGCGGGCCGTGTAAATGGCTGGCTGCAGCTCATTGGTCAGCCTGTCATCAGTGTGTCTGACTCACCAGTTAACCTTTGAGAGTGTGAACAGCCTTATTTAGTTTGTCACTTGCCCCCTGGGGTCTGAGACACTCAACTGATGGAGAAAGGCAGGGAGAGCAAACACGGCACAGGGTCTGTGAAGAGACGGAGCGCCTCTGAGAGCCTCTGTACCACCCTACCTGCCTGGCTGAGAGAAACACCTGGAAACAAAATTGGATGGAAAATAATGTTTCTATTGAAAACAGGTTAAATGAAACGGGTATGAATGCAATTCTATGAAAAAGAAACCAAGCTAAAAAATTAAGCCCTGAAAGACTACATTTAACTAAAATCCAAGCTCAGGAGCCAGCCAAGGCCCTAAGGATGTATAGCTGAAAAGCTATCCTAGCTGTTGTCAATTGGGCACGTGCTCTATAGTTCTCCTGGATGAAATGCTAATGTTATTGATTTACCTGCTGCTTTAACTGAGCGAAAAGACAGAGAGAGCTAGAGAGAGAGAGAGAGATATAGATGAAGAGGTGAAGAGATGTAGAAGTAGAAAAACGGAAAGATGAAGAGGTAGACAGACAGATGGAGAGAGATGGGAGTCAAAGGGATAGAGATGGACGGCGAGATAGAGGAAACAAAAAAGACAGAGAAAGTTGCAAAAGGAGAGCGAGGGGACTTTACATTTTTTGGACCACTCTCTGTAAACCCTAGGTATGGCTGTGCACGAAAATCCCAGTAGAGCAGCACTTTCTGAAATACTCAAACCAGCTCGGGCACCAACAAACGTGCCACATTCAAAGTCTCTTAAATCCCCTTTCTTCCCCATTCTGATGTTTGGTTTGGACTTGGCAGATCATCTTGACCATGTCTACATGCCTAAATGCATTGACTTGCTGCCACATGATTGGCTGATCGAATATCTGCGTTAATGAGGAGTTGAACAGGTCTACCTAATGAAGTGGCCGGTAAGTGCATGAGTTCCTATTGTCCAGGTAAGGTCGGTGTGCACTGCGGTGGCGACAGCATAGTCCCTCAGGGACAATTTGAAGTGGGTGTAGATTGTCGAGAAGGGACGAGACCGTGATCTTTGACTACCCTCTTAAAACACTTCATGATGGGGGTCCGTGTTGGATGAGCAGTGCGAAAAGAATAGGCGGCTGGGCGACATGTGGTTGGATGAACCATGCGTGCGCTCCTCGCCATCCCACAGATCTGTTCAAGGAGTTGCGAAGCTGCCGACAAGGCAGGGTTACAGAGGGAATAGGGAAGGGAGGAAAAATTTGAAAATAATATAAAACACTTCATGAGGGGACGAGAGACGGGGAAAGTCAGAGAACCCAGTCAGGCTGGAAATGCTGACTATCATGACGTAAACTATCCTGCAATGTAGCGGCCCACTATGCCATTCAGGCCCCCCTGGGATTTATAGTTGTATATTTATGAACTCCCTCATTCACAGACGTCTTTGTGTTCTGTCTGTACTCTCTTCCCATGACACAGCACAAACTCTGCCAGGAACAGCACAATGTTTTATGGAAAGAGAGGTTTAAACTGTATTTTAGGACTAGTAAAGGTTAAGAACTACCAAACTGGATCCAGGGGTGGAAAATATCAATGTAAATAAGAGAAAATATACACAATAGCAAATTGAAAAAACTCAGGAAAGTGAATACCATACTTAAAATTTTATATGTACACCGCATTCTAAATTATTATGCAAATTGGAATAAACATTAAATATTTAGTTTTTCAATCAAACTCATGGATGGTACTGTGTCTTCGGGCTCTTTGATCACTGAAATCAATCTCAGACACCTGTGATAATTAGTTTGCCAGGTGAGCCCAATTAAAGGACGATTATTTAATAAGGATGTTCCACATTATTAAGCAGGCCAGAGGTTTCAATCAATATGGGAAAGAAAAAGAATCTCTCTGTTGCGGAAATGCGTCAAATAGTGCAATGCCTTGGTACTGTGAAGAGATTTCAAACAGTCTTGTTTACTGATAATAGGGGCGCAGATGGCTCAGTGGGTAGGGAGTCAGACTTGCAGTCAGAAGGTTGCCAGTTCGATTCCCGACTGAGCCAAATGTTGTTGTGTCCTTGGGCAAGACACTTTACCCTAATTGCTCCCAGGTCGTTGCTGTAAATAAGAAATAGTTCTCAATAGTTCTCAAAAGAAATAGTTCTCAACTTACCTGGTTAAATAAAGGTTAAATTAAATTAAATTAAGTTGGTGGATGGCCACCATGTCCCAATAAGGCTGCGACGTCAGCAAGGAGGTGGCAGAGTCATGTTTTGGGCCTGAATCATGGGGAGAGCTGGTAGGCCCCTTTAGGGTCCCTGAAGGTGTGAAAATGACCTCGGAGAAGTATATAAAGTGTCTGAATGATCATTTTCTTCCATGGTACAAAGAGAAAAACTGTGCCTTCTGTAGCTAAATCATCTTCATGCATGACAATGCACCTTCATGCATGACAATCTCATGCTGCAAAGAATACCTCTGTGCCATTGGCTGCTATGGGCATAAAAGGAGAGAAATTCATGGTGTGGCCCCCATCCTCCCCTGACCTCAACCCTATTGAGAACCTTTGGAGCATCCTTAAGCAAAAGATCTATGAGGGTGGGAGGCAGTTCACATGAAAATAGCATCCTGCAAAGAAATTCAAGCAGAAACGCTCCATAAACTCACAAGTTCAATAGATGCAAGAATTGTGAAGGTGATATCGAAGAAGGGGTCCTATGTTAACATGTAACTTGTCCTGTTAAGTGTTTGATTGAAATAGCTTTTGATTTCAGAAAAATATGACCTCCTAATTCTGCAAATTCAACAAATGACAATTATCTGTTCGTTACAACCTATAAAAGCTTTAAAACTCTGTTGTGCATATTAATTTGGAACAGTGCATTTAAAAAAAAAAAAAAAAACTATGAAATTTGACTTATACCAAGGGGCGTTTCTGGCTAATCTGGCCCCCTAGGTGAGATCTCAAAATGGCGCCCCCACCCCCCAAAAAAATTGCCAGGGAAAATAACTTTATTTTTACTACTATAAACACAAAATAAATACAAGTGTGTTAGCAGGTTAATCACGTGTTTTTAGACTGTCTTTGTTTTACTAAAAACATTACAGACTGGAATTAGCAAATGAAAATGACAAACTAACAACTCTGCAATGATGTAGGACATCACCCTGCACAAGACCAACAATTTCTGGAAGGGATATATAGCTGGGTTTTAACAAACATATAGAAAAAAAGTGAGGGAAAAAAAGTCTACAACTTTGATGCGTGATATCTCCGGCTCTAATGAATATTTATTATATTAACCATATATTAACTCTGTTTCAGTGAATTCATATACTGTAGCTGCCATGACCCATCAATTCGTTCATTATTAGTGATATCAACAGGTCTTGTGGGCGTGTGTGTGTTTGTGTGTGTATTTGTTTGTTTGTTTGTTTGTTTGTGTGTGTACATGTAAGCTCACACAATGTAACAGAGCAGCATACGTTAATTTAAAGCACCCTACAAGATTGCTGTACAACTTCAGTCTGTTGAATGTAAGCCAGCCATTCTGCAGTTAAGTTTCTTGTAAAAATAAATAGCTAGATACAATCAAGGTAATATGTTATGCAGCATGTGAAGGAATGTTGCTGTGTTGTTGCTTTCCAGCTATGGCCTCTAGGTTGGGGAAATAAATACAGTACCGCTTGGACCAAACAGAGCCAATTAGTCTGTACAATAACAGCAGTAGATGTGAACTGTAAACTATAGACTGGTAAATAAGATGTTACTTTCTAGTGGCTACATCATTCCACAGGTCTTTGGTAACAATAAAATTCAATCAAATTTATTTTATATAAACCCCTTTTTACAACAGCAGTAGTCAACTGCTTTGACAGATAACCTGCCTAAAACCCCAAAAGAGCAAGTAACACAAGTGATGCACAGGGGCTCGTAAAAACTCCCCAGTAAGTGGAACCTAGGAAGAAACCTAGAGAGAGGCCATGCTCAAGGGGGTGGCCAGTCCTCTTTTGGCTGTACCAGGTGGGGGATCTGAAGGTTCACAGCTCATTGTACTAGGTTCACGTTGTTTATCAGTGTTCAATAATTATCCAAAAATGAAGAGCTAACAGTGAGAGTAACAGTGAGTAACAGTGGTGTGGCTTGGAGGAAGAAGAGGAAGTACGTTTCAGGATTAAGTAGTGGTGCTGCCATAACATTGCAGGAGGAGAGCTGTGGCACCACATTCATTTTAAGATAGATGCTTTTGGCAGAGTCCACATATTTAGCACACTTCCTCACTCCACTGCTGGCTAGTCTGCAAGCACATTTGGTCATATGACCCCTTCCAAATGGCACCATAATACTTATATGTTGCACTACCATTGGCACCCGGCACTGGTCAAAAGTAGTGCACTACATAGTAGAAGGGTTTCCATTTGGGACACAGTTATAGAGCCCTGTCTATAGTTTGCCCTATTGCTACACTCCCTTCCTCCTGCCTGCAATTTCAAGAGGAAAGGAAGTTGGCAAGCAGACCGTGGGGCACTCCAGAAAACCCTGGCCAAGTTTCTGAATGGAAGCTGTCATGGTCTTTGCCATGCATACTGAACCACAGAACCAACCATTTTGCTCATCTGCCTTTTCTGCATAATGTTAAAGTAGTAGTTTTCCCTTAGTGTCTACAGGCTCTTCTGAGCTCCACATGCTGTGGGCAGGCAGAGATGTAACGAGAGCATGCCAGAGAGAGAATGGACACACAGAGACTTGGTAGAGAGATTAAAGAATGGTAGGGAGAAAAAAGAGGTGTGGCAAACAGAGAAGTGGAGTGGTACATGAAAAGGGGTGTGGCAAACCAAAAAGGGGAGTGGTAGAGGGGAAAAAAGGAGTAGTAGAGAAAGAAAAGTTGAGTGGTAGAGGGAAAAACACAGTTAAGAGGGAAAAATAGAAAAGATTTAGAAAGATAGGGACTGGTAGAGAGAGTGAGAGAGAAAGAGAGGTGGCATCTGCTGGGGAATAGCTGCTAATTACAAAAGCTCAATTTTTTGTGTCTGTGTTCAGCCCAGCTGGAGAAGACGTCAATGTAAGAACTGGCTAAAGAGAGGGCAAGTAAGGCCTTGGAACAGCCGCGGGGGCAATTGCCATTGTGTATCTGGGGTTGAACACTGTAGGAACATGCAAAAAGGAAAATGCATTACAAGTGAGTACTTGAAAATGTAGGTTACCATGCCATTTGAGGTTAAAAGTGGTGATTTTTCAGGAAGGAAGGAACGATTTGTGACCCGCCACTTACATCTAGGCCTTCGATTGAGCTGCTTACATTTCAGGAAATGTAAAAAAACATTCACTATTAATTCCGGGAGGAAATAGTTTTTTTCCCAGAAATGGAGTCATCAACATTAATTTAAAGTGATGGTTCAGAGTAATATAAACCAAGGGTCATTTGCACCTTGACCTCGAGCCAAACAACCCCCCCTAAGCTTTTTGCCCTTGTTATAACATTGGTCGAGTTAACGTGATCAAGAAGAATGGCTTAGTGCAGGCGCTAATGGAACCAAGTTGCTATCTCGTAAATAACCCCACTAATAATGCTGGGAATGTTAACAAGTTTGTAAGTACACCAGAAGTATATTTGAATAACACTTGCCTGATGGCTGCTACTCTCAACTGCTAGGCTATAGATGTTGTGCCCTGTGCGTGATCTCGCGGGATCACGTTAGCAGTATATTCAAATAACATCCCGCAAGATCACGCACAGAGGACAACATGTATAGCCTAGCAGCAAATTGGGCAGTTGAAAACAACTCAATTAACCAACGTAGCTGTGCTTCGAGCATCATATCTTGTGGCTAACCATATTGCCAAGGCTAAGAAGCCATATACCATTGCTGCTTAGTTAACATTAGAAATAATATACATGTCCAATATATGTTTACTTGGCTAACCTTCAGTTGCACATGTTATCAAACAAATAGTTCAGTTTTTAACTATCTGAACTCCACGTTTCAACCATTGGACCATGAAATTTCAGTTAGCCTAGGTATCAAACAAATGTTTTGAACTACAGATTTATAATGTTAGCTAGCTCAAAGCACATTTTTTATGACATTGTTGTATGTCATTTAATTGATGAATGATTTGGTCTAGTTACCGAAATTAGCCATGCTTGCTATGTTATCAAACAACAACAAACAATGGCCATAGTTGTTTGAATATGGAACAATCAATTCAGTCAGAATGTGACGATGACCGTTTTGCCTTTTTAGTAACAGTAATAATTATTCTTAATAATACAGTTTGTCAGTGACTGTCAATCCCTGCCAGAGATGTGTGGGTCTAGGTCATACTGTGCGTACACACCGCCACAGACTTGAGCTTCAAAAGAAGCTCTGGACGCCCTTTCAAGGACGCTTGTCAAAAAAATACGGGGAAGCTTTTGACGCTTTTGGCCGCTCTGACGTAGCAGGACATTTACATCAAGCAAGCAAGACTAGCAGATGTACTTAAATTCCGATTGGTTGACTGTCGTTTGCCGCTGAACCGCGTCATAGCTCATTACCATAAAGTTGAACAAACTTAAACTTTTCTGCTTGACGCTCTGGTCGCTCAACACGCCCGAAACACCCAAAACGCGACGCCAACTAATTTGCCGGTCCTTGCAGCTGGGAGAAGCTGGCTTCCATTGAAAATTAATGACTTCCGGTAACTTTAAAGCTCAAGTCTGTGGCGATGTGTAAGTACAGTTAGGAGGGTGTGAATGATCTTGAATGGGCGTGAACAAAAAGGACCTCTTTTGGGTGAGATGTTTTGCAAATCTTTTAGGGCCAACTTCTAAGTACAGTACTTCAATTCCAAGTGTGTCATCATAACTTTCCAAATGTTCCTTCTATTTTAGTGCATGACAAACCATTTGAAAGCTCAGAATCTGTACTTTCATAAAAAAAGACTTTGGTGACCAAAAGCCTAGATATACAGTAGGTGGTTAAGTCACATTTAAGATGGTGAGTACACTGGCCACTTAATCTGGTACACCTTGCTAGTACCAAGTTGGACCCCATTTTGCCTTCAGAACTTTTATTCTTCATGGCATAGGTTCAGCAAGGTGCTGGAAAATGGTTTGTTATCCTGCTGGAAGTAGCCATTCAAAAATGTGTACTTTGTGGTCATAAAGGGATGGACATGGTCAACAACAATACTCAGTTAGGCTGTGGCATTCAAACAATGCTCAATTGGTACTAAGGGGACAAAAGTGTGCCAAGTTAATATCCCCCACATCATTACACCACCACCAACCTGAACCGTTGATAAAATGCCGTATGGATCCACACTTTCATGTTGTTTACGCCCAATTCGGACCCTACAGTACCATCTGAATGTCGCAGCGGAAATCAAGACCCATCAGACCAGGCAATGTGTTTCCAATATTCCATTGTGCAAATGCCTTGACTTGCTGCCATGTGATTGGCTGATAAGATATTTGATGTGGGCTATGAGGATAGACACTATTTATAAATTATTAAAAAGAGGGATAATGGTCTGGGGCTGTTTTTCAGGGTTTGGGCTAGGCCCTGTACTAGTTCCAGTGAAGGGCCAACTTAATGCTACAATGTAAATCTATAATGTCCAAATTAATATGCAAAATAGTGTGTATCGTCCCCTGGTCCATCTGCGATGTGACTTCTTTTCATTCCCTTCCCATTGGTCACTGTTCCACTCTCTTTCCCTCTTCCTCTCTCCGGCCCAATGCGTGAGCGATGGCTCAGAGGATGTGGGGCAGTCTGGTGACTGGCCAGTCGATACGCGGTACCGTTCATACGGGGCTGACTCCATAATGGGGAGGACAGGGAATAAGCACTTCTTTCCCGTGCGTCTGAGGCTATGGCGAGAGGCAGACGAGGCCTCTGCATCGATCCGCCCCGGGACCACAAACCAATTACTCTGACTGTGTGACGGGTTGCTCTGCTGGGCCAGGGGATGAGGAGGGATGAGAAGAGGGATGAGGAGAGGGGATGAGGGAGATGGAGCATCGGTGCATCCCAACAGTCAGGATGTTTTAAATGATCTCCTCCAATAAACAAGTGTCATATTCACAACCACCACTCGTCCAGTAGAGGGCCATCGATTGGTGTGTGTGTCGGTCTGGCTTGGTCATCCCAGCAGGTCGTGGATTCACCATGACACACCCGGCGGTGCGTGTGAGCCACACTGCCAGCACGAGCATATATTACTGAGAATCAAGTATGAAAAGATGAAACTGCTGTCTCTGCTCCCTGCTCTCTATGCCGTGGGCTGTGTGACAGACAGCTTGGGTGAGATGACAGAAAACACCAACAGTTGCTCTTTTTCCCAAGCACGGCTCTTTCCTCCTGTAGGGACAGCTGATGCCTCTATACACATCCACGCATAGAGCCATACACACTACAGTACAGTGCCCTGGTCTACTGGGACTTCCTGTAAAAGTCAATACACACTACATACAGCACAGTGCCTTTGTCTACTGGGACTTCTTGTTAGAGTCAATGCACACTACAGTACATTATCCTGGTCTACTAAAACTTACTGTAAGAGTCAATGCACACTTCAGTACATTGTCCTGGTCTACTAAGTCTTTTCCAAGTCCAACCCTATTGTGGTTGATGTTCGTGACAGATGTCATACCTCCCAGTGTCACCTTTATCATGTGTTTTTTCTGTGCCCTAAGCTGAAAGACTACTGGGACGCTATCTTCCAGATCCTATCTGATGTACTTCAAAATCACCTGCTCCCCTGATAGCAGTGTTTGGTGTTCCTGAGGACTTATTCGCACCCTGCCCCAGGCATGCTGACACCGTGGCTTTCACTACACTTTCGGCTCGGAGAAAAATCCTCCTCCAGTGGAAGTCTTCCCAGGCCCCGTCTGTCAATGGCTTAGAGATGTTAAGTCCTTTCTGCAAGTGGAAATAATTAAGTTCTCTCTTTGGAAGTCCACCAAAAAATACTCTTAACAGGTGGTAACCTTTTATTTCTTATTTTGAGTCGCTCCAGAGATTGCCTGATTAACGTGTACACAGTTCTCTGTGCTTTTGTCTTGTGCTGTTTTCCTGTGTGTGTTCGGTGGGAATGATGTTCTGCTGCAGTTTTTTAATAAAAAAACACAAAGTTGCTGAAACCAGTTGATAGGATTAGTCAGCTAAATCCAGGGTTGATAACAATAGCTTCGCAAAGCAAAGTTTGGTTATATCTTACACTATAAAAGAAATGCTTGTGCCAGACTAAAACAATGGATGGTGATTATCTGCTTATTTAGAAATCATACTTCAGCTTCTATTTTTTAACAGAGCTCTCACAAACTTTAGAGCTGTAATCAGCTGGCAATTGTCTAAAAGAGTTATGTTGGTTTCAAGAAAGGTGTTACACAATTACAACATTACTTCAAACTGTCTTTACCTATTATGTCTTAGAATACATTGTTAGCACATGACAATGAGCAACAAAAATGTTCTCAAAACAACCTCAAATCATGAACCCAATATAATGATACACACAAAGAACAAGAAAGGCTACTTCTCGAATGGATGATCTAACGAAAATGTGATAGTAATGACCTGAATGGGAAAAACAGAGGTGATAAAAGAAAGGGATTTCAAACGCACGTGAATGAGACAGAGAGTAGAAAGAGGAGAACAGTAGAACAGTCTTCTACCTGACTAAGTAGTGTTTATGTAGTCTAATAAAGTTTTCCCCTACAGTCTAATAGAGTTTTCCCCTACAGTCTATCTAAACACCTAAGAACGGCATACCGGCAGGTTGCAAATAACCCACTGGACTCAAAGTTTTTGCATAGAAGTTGATTCAGAGGGCGTATGTATTCAAATGAGGGAAAAGTACAGATACCGTTCATTTCCCAATTCCCTTTAAACTGCTTTTTGTATCATGGAGCTACAGACAGGATCACATGTACAGCTAGCTCATGACAAAAAAAAACATTGTCCAAGACCCAGAAATATACCCACTACTGTTGAAGTATATCATCTTTTACCCTGTATGCCACATGCACCTATACGAGTACTGTACATATACATATTATATACCAGTAGAAAAAGTAAGCCAAATTACCCCAAAAGCAGTATGTAAGAACTGTATTAAATGTTAAAAGAAAATCGCATTACCAGTTACAGAGCAATGCATAGACTTCTCAATCACATTACACATTGCCATTTGAATTATTAATGCATTAAAAATGGCAGAATAATGTGGAAATTAGATTACAGTGATACGGATTCCATTTTAGTTTGTAGAAGCGTGATTATTAATGAAGGCCATATGTCAATGTAGCGAGCACTGATTTCATCTTTATATTATTGATTGGTGCTGTGTATCATTTTTTAAAACAAGAAAGCAACAAAAATATAAATACAAAATTGTTGTTGTTCTCTGTGTATTGCCAAGTTTACCAAGTTTAGCATTAAGATGCCCCTTTACAACTTCAATCACAACAAACTACTGTAGCATAGAGTTATACTAACAGTAATTACACAATGTAAGTTACAGTTTGTAAGAGTTGTATAAATAGTTTGCAAAATATATCACCAGCTGCAACATACATAGCTAACTCACAATAACACACATACAGCAGTATAGCTAGCTAACAATAACACACGTACAGCAGTATAGCTAACTCACAATAACACACGTACAGCAGTACAGCTAGCTGACAATAACACGCATACAGCAGTATAGCTAGCTGACTGTAACATACGTACAGCAGTATAGCTAGCTGACTGTAACATACGTACAGCAGTATAGCTAGCTGACAGTAACATACGTACAGCAGTACAGCTAGATCACAATTCCACATATATTTGCAGCAGTTTTAGCAAGTGTGCTAACCACAATCTGCATGATAATTTGAACAGAAGAAGTTAGTAAGTAGCTTTGCTAATAACAAAAACCTATTGATTCTTTAGCCTGCAAGAATCACTCATGCAGGGAACCAGGTACATTTTGTTTGCTAGATGATAATACTGCATATTCAGCTATGGTCTAAAATCTAAAGGAATGCCAGTAGATGTACTGCATTGCCAGGCTTTGGCCCATGGTGAAATAAAATCTAGGACGCCATGTGACAGATTAAAGAATGTCTACAGCAGAATTTAATTTTGGTTCTGGAGGATTTTCATCTCTTCCTTTATGAAAATATTACATTAACAATAATAGATTACACCAGGTGAATGTGACAGAACAGGATGTAAAAAAACAGAAATGTTTTGGACCATCCATAGCCAGAATTAAAGAGTCCTAATTTGCATTATAAGCCTTAATTTTATCAACAGTTGGTAAAACCTCCATCCGTTTGTATTTCACCCCATTTTTCTGTAAAAGCACCTGATTGATAGCCTGGTTAAACCAGACTGAATGCTGCGCTGAGTGCAAGGTTCAATCTGGTTTAACCAGGCTATGTGATGGATGGAGCAGGCTGGAGGAGAATGGTATAAACAAAGCAGAAATCATCAGCGAAGTCTGAAGCTGTGAGACAAACAAAAACACACAGGGCTGTGTGTTTCATTCACAAATGTCAGTTTATTTGTCTTTCCGGTGATAAAATTGCTGCCTTTGGGGAAACTATTCTTTCCCTTACAGAAATCAATGAAAGGAGGGGTTTTAATATGATGGAAAGTAGAGCATTGGGGAAACATGGCTTGGAAATGGCTTAACAATAAGGACAGTAAAACCATCCTAAGCTCAAGAACATAGACAACAAGAAATGTAGGTCAAACAACATAGTTTTAACAATAAACTGACAAACTGGTTTCAATCCTGAATCCTGATTGGCTAAAAGCTGTGGTAAATGAGGCTGAATGCTACGGGTGCGACATCACATACTTTTTTGTTGTTCTAACTACATTGGAATACCACACCCTGTCCTGTGCCTTTTTGTTTAATTAGACAATGCTACTTTCTAGATATTCTACATGCACCTGCATACACATTGTGGCTTTGTATGCTAGCTTTCTCTGCCGGCCTGACTGTGCCTGGGTGGACATATGATTTATACCCATTGCTCACCCAAAGTGACAAACTGACAGCCTGGATGGTTGTCCACCAATGATAAATGTCCATTAAAAACACTCTTTGGCTCTTTAATGTCCTAACTTCACACCCATACATCTCATTGTCACAGAGGAAAGCTCTACTGCTAGCATCCCCTATCCACTGGAACGTCCTATACCCAGAAACTTTTATCTGGAAAGGCCCAGGAATGGCCATGGCACTCTGGCCTCTGATCTCAACATTATCCCATCTTAAAGATGGGATTAACGAATGATCCCCTTCAGCTCAAAGACAAACAAATCATAAACCACATGTTGGTGTAGATCCAATAATGCTTACATTCAAACACAACATAAGCCAGACTCACAAGAAAAAGCCCTGGTAAACAGCAAATAGCTATGCATATGCTTAGGATAATCCCAACAAGGATTATTCCCACAAACAATAGTGGAGCATCTATCTTCTATTACAATGGGGCTGTGGTGAGGTTTAGACTGATGTTCCACCAGGGAAGAGTAACAATAGGGTGGTGTTGTGATGCACCTGTGGAACAGCGGTGGTGCCGATACACGGGGAACATGCTCGGGATGGAATCTCTAGGGGATCCCTTGGTGAAGTGTTTGATGGAAAAGAGGTCAAAACAGTGTTCCCATCTGAATTCACAACCGGGGAAGTCTGAAGAGTAACGCTCTATATCTTCCCCATGTGCTTTTCAGACTTCCCGACACCCCCTGCCCCGCCCACATGCTGCGCTGCCGAACTGAGTCAGCGCAGCAACACGTCCGAAAAAATGAAGTCGAGGTAAACTCTAGAAATGCATGTGCGAGGAGGCATCCGGTAGGCGTACGTAGTCCCTCTCTTCTGGATGTTGAGGTAGAGGAGTCCGGAAGCCCTGTTAAAGCCTGGATCAAGATACCATTAGGCCACGCAGATCCCAGGGGAGCCATGAACAACCTCCATCCCAACCTCACCCACAGTGCTTCTTCCATACCTCCACTACCACGACACTGTGCACTATTTCCATTGCCCAAACCCATACAGCCGTCACCTTCCCCTTCCACCGCCAACAACATCAGGATGTTCCTCCTGCATTTCTGGTTCCTGACCACAGCCTTACAGCCACATTACCCCCATAAACTGTCCCAGGTGTTTACTGAGCTGCCAGCACAGGTTCAGTCCAAAGAGCCATCTGTCTGAACGGGCATGCACAGATGCATACACGCACATACACAAAGCCAATCCAACAGAGCTCTCTTTATTAAATTAGCTCCTGCCTTTTACAGCTGCCCGTACCTCCCTCACTACCCACCCTTCACATCGCTCTCCTCTCCCCAACTCTCTCCCAACCAAGCAATTTGTCGTTCTATTGGTGGATGAATGTGTATTCAGTGGAGACCGGTAGCCAGTAGCGGCCCGTTGCCGAGTGGGGGAGGGAGGGGCCAGGTCAACTCTGTTTCTTTGTCACAGCGGTTAGCTTAAAGCAGAACCGATGCTCCATCAGAAGTACTGTATAAGGCCCAAAGGTCCAAAGCACTGGATTAAATAGGGTACAGGGCGCCATGTGAGTGGTAGCATTAGTCAGAGCCCCCAGAATACCCCAGTTGACTGTGAAGGATTCAGACGTCTGTTTATTTAGCTCCAGTCTATTAAGATGACGTCACGTGGACACTCCCAACATAATTTGTGCCAATAATTAAATTGTCAGCCGAGGAGAAGTAATCAATGAGGCTATTTACATAATGCTACGCCGAGCAGACCGCATAATAGATAAACCCTGCTACCACTGTTGCCTGCCACCTGGCCTTTTGGTGTTCAATGTGACTCTATGGACATAGCCTTAGAATTACTACATACATACATCAAACCTGTTCAGTCGGGTGAAAATGGTTGAAAACTGAAAGAAAGAGGTGCCACCAAGCAGGATGTGTCCTGTACAGAGGGAAACACTTTACACAGAACGGTTGGAAAACTGGTCAGATCTGAACAACAGAACCCACAGATCTGTGTAGCTGATACTGGAGATGTTGTTCACAGGTCCACACTACAGCAACCTTACACAACAACAATCCAGTTGGAAGATTTGTCAGAAGGAAGCTTTTCTAAAACCTTAGCACAAAACTCAGCATCTAAAGATTGCAAAAAACTGCCAGAATGCACAACAGCTTCTTCCCTCAGACCGTCAGGCAGCCTAATGGACCACATTAATTTACATGATTGTAATTGTCATTATACATGTCATTATGTATACTTCACTGTTACTAGGATTACAATATCACAGTACCGTACGCTTGCCCATTTTTCTTGCTTCTTCATTTTGTCCTCAAAGTTGATGTGTTGGAAGCAGGAAAAATGGGCAAGCGCAAGGATTTGAACAACAAATTGTGATGGTTAGACTACTGGGTGAGACCATCTCCAAAACTGTAGCTCTTGTGGGGTGTTCCCGGTCTGCAGTGGTCAGTACTAAAAAGTTTTCCAAGGAAGTGATGAACAGGTGACAGGGTTACGGGTGGCCAAGTAGAGTCTGACTCGAGTCGCTATTCTCTGGCCCAATTTGGACATTTTAACTAAGGGGTATACTCAAGTTTGTTCCAGAGGTTTAGACGTAAATGGCTGTGTGTTGAGTTATTTTGAGGGGACAGCAAATGTACACTGTTATACAAGCTGTACACTCACTACTTTACATTGTAGCAAAGTGTCATTTCTTCAGTGTTGTCACATGAAAGGTTAGAATCAAATATTTACAAAAATGCGAGGGGTGTACTCACTTTTGTGAGATACTGTACATACACTCTCCGGCCACTTATTTAGGTACAGCAAACCCTGCTACTACCGGTTTGGACCAACTTTTGTCTTAATAAAGTCCTTGTGACATAGATTCAACAAGGTGCTGGAAACATTCCTAAAAGATATTGACATTATTGCATCACAAAGCTGCTGCAGATATGCCGGCTGCATATCCATGATGTGAATCCCCCATCACACCACATCCCAAATGTGCTCAAATAGATTGAAATCTGGTGACTGTGGAGGACATCTGAGTACAGGGAACTCATTATCATGTTCAAGAAACCAGTTTGAGATGATATGAACTATGTGACATGGCATGTTATCCTGCTGGAAGTAGCCATAGAAGATTGGGACACTGTGGTCATTAAGAGATGGACATGGTCAGCAACCATACTCATATCCATGCTTTCATGTTGTTTACGCCAAATTCTGATGCTGCCATCTGAATGTTGCAGCAGAAATCAAAGACTCATCACACCAGGTAATATTTTTTCCAATCGTCTATCGTCAAATTTCTGTTGGCCTGTGAAAATTGTAGCAGCAGTTTCCTGTTCTTAGCTGACAGGATTGGCACCTGGTGTGGTCTTCTGCCGCTGGAGTCCATCTGTTTCAAGGTTTGACGTGTTGTGCATTCAGAGATGCTCTTCTGCATACCTTGGTTGTCATGAGTAAATTTGAGTTACTCTTGCCTTTCTTTCTGCTCTTTTTTTGAACCATTCTTTGTAAATCCTAGCGATGTTTGTGCAATAGATCCACACTTCCTGAAACACTCAAACCAGCCTGCCTGGCAGCAACAACCATGCCCCATTCAAAGTAAATTAAATCAAAACTGAGTTCTGTTAAATATTTGCTTTAAGGACATAAAATGTTGGTTACCAAAATCATTGGGATATGAAAATAATACATTTTATTCAAATGATATGTTGCAAAAATTAGTACACCCGACAGCAAATTCTACTAAATCTAATATTTTGTAGGGCCTCTGGACATGGAGTGAACAAGTTGGTGACATACTGACATGTCTCATCTTTCTCCATTCTTGGAGAATTTGCTATTTCAGAGCCTGAATGCTAGACAGAGAATGAGGCTCGACACGTCTTTTCAGAACTCCCCATAGCTGTTCTCTTGGGTTGAGGTCAGGTGACATAGTTGGCCACTGAATTACATTCACCCTGTTCCTTCCTCAGAAATGCAGCGGTGTCCTTGGATGTATGATTTGGGTCATTATCATATTGAAAGAGTGCACGGCGACCCAGGGTGAAGAAAGATGGTAGTATCTTCTCTTTCAGTATTTCGCAGTACATCGGTGAATTAATGATGCCCTCAATGAAGTTCAATTCCACAACACCTGCGGCACTCATACAACCCCAAAGAAGAACACTGCCATGCTTTACTATGGGTACCATGCATTTTTCAATGCATTCTTCCCCCTTGCGTCGACATCCAGTTTGGATGCCATCAGTACCAAAAAGATGAACCTTTGTTTCAACTGTAGGTTATGGAGTCCCAATATTACTCACTTTTGTCAACATGGGCCCTGGCAAGTGCTAAATTGGCATTTTTGTGCGTGGTCTTTAGCAGAGGCTTCCTTTGTGGACGACACCCTTGCGTGACACTCCCGTGCAGATGTAGATACACTAAAGTGGTGCCTCTTGTACCGCGACACCAATCAGTACATTTATTTGCCAATAAATGGTCTATACTCGTCGCTGGGTGCTAGACCACTTTTGGCCAAACTGTTGACTGTTGAAATTCCTGAAGTCGAAGAGTATAATGATCAATAAACTAATCAAATGCTGTTCTAATTTTATTTATTAATGTGTTGGCCAACTTTAGCTAAATTTTGCACTTCTCATATGCATGTAAAAACAAATTGCTTTTGTCTAACTTTTTTATTTGATATAATTGGTTTGCACACATTCATAGAAAACAATACATCACAAATCAAATGTATTTCACATGGAAAGAGAGAGTGTGTGCTGGAGAGGTCAGAAATCCGTGGGAAACCTCTAGTTCACTAGAAAAAAAATTACAATAAAAATACAACATAAAATAGGCTAACAAAAAAATATTTACTGTTTGTTTTTTTTTTTTTTGTTTTTTT
>JACXGM010011070.1:0-15723 GCA_016801145.1 Umbra pygmaea | reverse complement strand
AGCTCTGCTCGCTGGTGTGTTTCTTTTAATTCTGGGGAACACCAAATACTGTATATAGCATCCTGAGATTGGAGTGTCCTTTAGGGCTGTAACATATAAGGAGGTCTGTGTGAGGATGGTGCAAGTCCATTAAGTGTTTTGTAAGTTAATAACATTAGTTTAAAGTGAGCCTGGACTAGAAGCTAGTGAAGTGCCAGAACTGGGGTAATATGGTCAAATTATCTGGATTTGGTTCATAATCTAGCAGCAACATCTTCAGTTGCACTTGGAGGAAAAAGGAAAGTAAAAGGAATGTATAATAATGCTGGGTAAAAGTATGTTTACCTTTCATAATGGTAAATCTCTAAGACCATTTAAAGATACAGATGTTCTTGTGAAACAGCCTAGCACAGAGAAAGCAAGAAAGTTGACTTAAACAATGGTAGAGTTAAGAGTTTGACTCAACAGTCAGTTTAAAAATTGCTCAAAGACTTACTAATAACTTGTGCAGAGGTTTAGCTGCAAAGACTCGTCCACAAACTATGACAGATAGACAATGTAATTACTTTAAAATGCATGTTTTACCGGTAAATGCATTGTACTTATAAAAACACTGTACCATTGTAAGAATAGACTTTAAATGCTCAACAATGACGACAAAAAAATAATTACTTTTACAACACACACACACAGCTTTCTGTCAGTTCTTAACTAGTTAGCTAGCTGTCTCTAAGGTTAGCTAGCAAAGTAATATTGAATAATTTACGGTTGCTGTACACCAAAATACTCGGTCTAACGTTAGCTAATGTCATTACATAGACACAATTGTACGCATATACATTTATTAAACAAAATGCCAAACAGCTATATTCCTGTATTCCTGTATTGAGTCCAATTATTCAACTTACCGTAATTGAAAATTGATGTAGGCTATTATTCTCCGTAGCTGAATGCCTGTATTGCTTGAACCATATCACTCGAGCGACCCCCCCAGGTCCAGCTAGTGCATGTGCTGCTGTACTCGGCTAGAGTACACTCCTTTGCCATATCCCAAACCGCAAGTGATATTGCAGATTTCTGCCCACTCGGCGTCCACATGACGTCTGCCGAGTCTGACTCTTGGCTGAGTGCCCCGACACTAAGCCTGAATCGGGCCAGACCCACTGTGCTAGCTGTGTGTTTATATATATTTATAAACTGACAACAGGTAGTTGCTGTGTTGCCGCTCGGCACACTGCCAGCGCCTCAGACTCATCTATAGCCGCTTTCCGACCGCAGGGATTTTTGCAGTTCCTAGAACATAACGTTTCTTTAACCCTTTTTTTCTTGTGTTCTGATAGAAGAAATTGCGGGATTATTTAGTTCCTCGCACCGCCGTTCCTATAACCTTTTTAGCTCCTGCTCCAGAGCAGGGTCTGACAACTGATCAAGACCTCTCTCACCGATGCCACGCAGCGGCCACACAGTGCGCTGACTACTGACCGACGGCTCTGTGGCGGGTCTGTGGCAGCAGCCAGGGATCAGTGTTGCCAACTATTTTCAATGGAAAGTGGCTAAAGCCTGCTCAAAAAGTCTCCAAATGTTGCTATATGACATCATACGCTAATTAACATATTTGTGTCATCATCACATCCACTGAAATAAGATTCTGCACACAACTGAAATCTCTTGTGATTAAGTGCATGAAAATAATAAACGGTCAAATTAAACTCAAAATTTTAAACAAAAGGGAGCAAACAATAAAGATTACTGATAGGTCCTTGACAATGCTATTTCCCCTGCTCACCTCTCTCTCTCTCTCTCTCTCTCTCTCTCTCTCTCTCTCTCTCTCTCTGCACTAGACGGAGAGAGAGATGTGCCTCCGAGTCCGGGCAGGAAAGCCAATGCAGACCGTGAATTATTTTTGTGCAGTGATTTATTTTAGACAAAGAACACATTACATTTTACATTTTGAGCGGGATCAGCCAGTCGCATGTACGAAACATTTTCAGTCTGGTCAGGGAGGGGTTAACATCTCCTTCTCTGGCTGGCTGCAGCTGGGAGGAACTGCTGTGCGGATTGGGCCACCTGTGAGTGCTTTCAGATGGGGTAGGGGCTCACTTCAGCACCCGCTGCTTGTTGAGAAGAGTGAGAACAAGTCCCCAAAAGTCGTTAATAACACCACAAAAAGTCGCTACGTTTGTCGCTAGTCGCTTTTTAAAATAAAAGTTGCTAAAGAGGTCTGAAAAGTCGCTAAATCTAGTAAATCATTTGTTTGGGCATTTCCTCCAATACGACTAATTTTAATTTTGTTTTTGGAAAATGTTTTTCTTCAGTTTTGGAAAATGTAAAGAAGTAAAAGTATCAATTTTTGTAATAAAATGTAGTGAAGTAAAGTACAAAGTTGGCAGACAGATACATACTCAAGTAAAGTACAGATACACGAAAAAAATACTTAAGTACAGTAACGAAGTATTAATAGTTACTTTACACCACTGTCTACCAGCCAGCTGCATATTTTACCATTTGGCTGGTAAATGGTGTTAATTTTTAACCCTGATTATTAACACAACACTGTGGAAATTCCTATGCTACAGCAGCTCTAAATAATAAAAATATATCAAATTAGCAGCGCTATGAATACAGCATTACAAAACAAGATTTTCGGCATGTTTGTTACATTTTGTTTGCACAGAGTCAGACGTACCATGGCGACATGTATATGGACAACCTGATGGAATTGTTAGCTAGCTATCTTAGTAGCATAAACAGAGGTAAAAACGAACTTATATTTACCTTAGATTCGAAATTCATCCATCGTTGTCCTTCTCACGAAACAACTCAAATCAAAACAATACACCACACCCCAGTCCAGCTGGTGGCAGTAATGCACCACTCAAATTAGTTGCCAGCTGCCATATAACCGAAAGAAGTAAAAACCCGACACAATGTGGCATAGAAACACCAGCGCCAGCTAGTGGTTCGGCGGTGTAATTGCAGCGCAATGCAAACATTCACGCACAAGTATAAATGCTCGGAGGCGGAGTCTCTAACATCATCACCGGTGGCCATCTTGTCACAGGCAAGCTTGGTGGGCTCTATGGTACCTGATGTAAGATGAGCAGTGTTGGGTATAGTTACTTTTAGGAGTACTTTTTAGTTACTTGATGAGTTCACAAGTTTTAAGAAGTCCCTAATTAAGACAAAATGATCAGGTAAATGGAGATCATTTCTTTACAGTGACCTATAAAACAAATAGAAAGAGTAAAGAACATATCAATCATGGTCACCAGTAAGATATGAACTCCATTTACCTGATCATTTTGGCTCAAATGGGCACTTCCCAAAACTTGTGAACTCATCAAGTAACTAAAAAGTACTCCTAAAAGTAACTATACCCAACACTGAAGATTAGTGATCACAAATACTCAAATCTCGCTGAAATCTTGACGGATTTACAAACGGTTTAGTTTCTTACACATGTTAATAACGTGGCTATTATTCTGGATGCTTTATATAAAATATGCGATTTTTTCAAAAAGTATGCAGTGTCATAACTACATCTCCGGCATTTTTAGCAAACCAAACCGTTTGAAAATCGGAAGAAAATTGAGCAAGTTATGGTTATTTGAAATTACATGCACCATTAACACACAATGTTATGAGTAAGCGAGCTGTCTGTGGCAAGATGGCCGCCAGGTGCGGACGTCAACCTCCATTGGCCAGCAGCGTGGATGAGAAATCTAGCCTTTATTATGGATATCTATGTGCTTGTGACAATGAAAGCTACGCGTGAGCCTGCGCCGCAGGTTACGCATTAACTTCTACGCAGTAGTATAAATCGGGCAATAAAGGGAGAGAGTTGCGTCAATGGAGGGTAACAAATTATAATGTCACGTGGTACGGTCACGTGGTTCATGCGTCTCTAAAAAGTTACAAGTCTATGATTTTAAGAGGCTCCTCTGTCCTCCACTCGTTACCTGTATTAATGACATCTGTTTGAACTTGTTATCAGTAAAAAAATCCACAACCTCAAACCGTCACACTCCAAACTCCACTATGGCCAAGACCAAAGAGCTGTGAAAGTACACCAGAAACAAAATTGTAGACCTGCGCCAGACTGGGAAGACTGAATCTGCAATGGGTAAGCAGCTTGGTGTGAAGAAATCAACTGTGGGAGCAATTATAAGAAAATGGAAGACATACAAGACCACCAATAATCTCCCTCGATCTGGGGCTCCACGCAAGATCTCACCCCGTTGGGTCAAAATGATCACAAGAACGGTGAGGGGGCCTAGTGAATGACCTGCAGAGAGCTGGGACCAAAGTAACAAAGGCTACCATCAGTAACACACTACGACGCCAGGGACTCAAATCCTGTAGTGCCAGATGTGTCCCCCTGCTTTAGCCAGTACATGTCCAGGCCTGTCTGAGGTTTGCTAGACAGCATTTGGATGATCCAGAAGAGGATTGGGAGAATGTCATATGGTCAGATGAAACCAAAATTGTTTTTTGTAAAAACTCAACTCAACACCATACCTACTGTGAAGCATGGGGGTGGAAACATCATGCATTGGGCATGTTTTTCTGCAAAGGGACCAGGATGACTGATCCGTGTAAAGGAAAGAATGAATGGGGCCATGTATCGTGAGATTTTGAGTGAAAACCTCCTTCCATCAGCAAGGGCATTGAAGATGAATCGTGGCTGAGTCTTTCAGCAGGACCATGATCCCAAACACACCGCCCGGGCAAAAAAAGAGTGGCTTCGTAAGAAGCATTTCAAGGTCCTGGAGTGGCCTAGCCAGTCACCAGATCTAAACCCCATAAAAAAATCTTTGGAGGGAGCTGAAAGTCTGTGTTGCTCAGCGACAGCCCCAAAACATCATTGCTCTAGAGGAGATCTGCATGGAGGAATGGGCCAAAATACTAGCAACATTGTGTGAAAACCTTGTGAAGACTTACAGAACACGGTTGACCTCTGTCATTGCCAACAAAGGGTATATAACAAAGTATTGAGATTAACTTTTGTTATTGACCAAATACTTATTTTCCACCATAATTTAACAATAAATTCATTAAAAATCCTACAATGTGATTTTCTGGATTTTTCTTTCTCATTTTGTATCTCATAGTTGAAATGTACTTATGATGAAAATTACAGGCCTCTCTCATATTTTTAAGTGGGAGAACTTGCACAATTGGTGGCTGACTAAATACTTTTTTGCCCCACTGTATGTATACACCCATCCTACTACTGTAATATCTGCAAATGAATCAGATATGGGAGCAGCTCACTTTTAAGTTGATTTCACAAAATGGATGAAGCTCAGCGAGGTTGAAGGTCAACATCATAAACCTGCATTTGTACAGTCTAAATTGGGAACAATTACCAGGTCACGCTCTCCCATCCCCATTTCCATTAGAACTTTTCTCTGCTGGAATCAGAATAAAAAGACAGAGTGATTTCAGCTCACCTCCATTCCCCTGGTTTCCAGGTAACGAGAAAGTAAAGTACAAGTCAATCTTACAATCCATCACATGGATTATCCAGGAGAGAAGGGTCAACATCACAACAGTTAACTCTAAATGCTCCGAAGGTGGTTGCTGCAAACAAGAATTGGTCCTTAGTCAACTTGCCTGGTTAAGTAATGGTTTAACTATTTTCTACATTGTACATCAAAACTAAGAAATTCTTTCAGATACATTTTGTAGTAAAGATCTGCATGAATCAGGCCTATTTGCTGAAAAGAAACCTGAGCAGATAATATAGCCCTTAACACTTTACACATTAATTTGTGAGAAACACAATATATGTGTAAATTACACATAATATTTTTATGTAAACCTGACAATGCAACTTTCCATTTTTTTCATTGTAAGTTGAGCAGAGGTATTAAACTCTTACCCAATGAGGGCCGGGGTCAGACGGTTTTCTGTTTTACCTTATCATTAGTTTCACTCTTCTTCATTCTTTTTCTGCCTCGTCCACGTAGTGTAACTGCCATTCTCCTAACTTTGAACTTGCGAACTATGCTTCCAATAGTGTCTCTGGGATAAATCCGTGCCTTTGCTATCTTTTTGATCTGATCTCTTAACTTTTTGGACCATTCTTTTGAGTTGCCATGACTCAGCCACGTGATTGGCTGAATAGATATTTGCATTAAGAACAGATGTACCATACCTAATGAAGTGGCCAGTGAGTGTATATCAACATTTTAACAACAAGTAAGTACAATAAATGTCATGCCTGCAAAAAAGGAATAGCAAAAATATGCTCAAATACCCACTTACAGCTCTGGAAAAAATTAGGAGACCACTGCAAAAAATCAACCCCACTGAAAATCTCTGGAATGTGATTAATAGTATGATGGATGGTCACAAACCATCAAACAAAGCCGAGCTGCTGGAATTTTTTAACATCTTCCTCCAGTTGAACATCAGCTCCCTCACAAAAGAAGCACAAGAGGCTGCAGCTGAAGACGTTCAACCTGCCAAAGACTATCATGGTGCACTTCTACACTGCCATCATAGAGTCCATACTGACCTCCTCCATCACCGTCTCGTACCCTGCAGCCTTTGCCTGCAGCTTCTGCCAAGGGCAGGGTGCAGCACATCATTCACTCTGCTGAAAGGGTGATTGGCTGCCTCCATTACAAGACTTACAAGCCTCCAGATCCCAGAGGAGAGCAGCAAAGATTGTGGCCAGTCCCTCTCACCCCGGAAATTGACTATTCAGAACTCTTCCCTCCAACAGAAGGTTGAGGTACTTATGAAGATTAACTTGCCACAAGAACAGTTTTTTCCCAACAGCGGTAGGCCTCAGGAACATGCCCCAGACACTGTAGATATACTGTTCATATCCTGCATATCCTGTACTCATACCCTGAACCTTGAAAGTTTAAAAAAAATGTTTACTTTCTACTGTTGTTTACATTATACTGTTACATATTCAGTATAAGGCATATATTATACGGTTCATATACTCTGGGTAAATATACATGTTCATATAATATAGGTATACTCCACCTTAACAGCTTAAACATGTTTACATTATACTGCTGTTTACATTATACTGTACGTACATACAGATGCAAATACCTGTCCGCAAAATGTAAATATCCTGTTCACATTCTGCTCATAGCTGCACCTTAAGGCTGAAATTGTTTTTATTTCTGTGATTTATGTAAAAAAAAAAACATAGAGGTTCTGTCCTCTCTCTTCTATGCTCGCTCTAATAATAAAAACATTCAATTTTAAAGAAAATTGGATTTCACTTGATCAGACGGCCATCGGGTCATTTATCCATCCCATTTCCATTTTTTGCCAAGATATCTTTAAATTTTGGCAATTCTTAAACTAACATTCTGATATGCTTGTTTTGCGTTTTTATCAAGCTACATCAATTTATTTTTCTCAACATGGCTAATTTGCATAAATCCTTAAGAGAGTGGTTATGATGAGAGACATCTGGAACTATTCCTCACAGTAGTCATTTCTGAGAAACAGACAGTTTTATTAAGGGTAGACATTCTTTTTTTATATTCGTATCTTGTTGGACATGATCTATTTCAGAGCCATAGAGAGAGAGAGAGTTGCGTCAACTCCGTTCACTTCATCTGTCAGTTTTTTTTTACAGCAATGGCGAATCATGGAGACCCCTAACAGTTCCTAACAAACTGAGATACTACCCGTGTCGCCGTAGAGAAGCAACGTTTCATCAGCTCCTTACTGAGGTAATAACTTTAAAACCCGAATTACTTTTTAAAACTGCATTGCAGACACATTTTAGCTGACGTTATTGAGCGTAAGTTCATAAAATATAACAAATATAAATGTTTGAGGAAAACTAGCTAACTTAAACAGTTAACAATCAATTTACAGCACTTGAAACAGCTTTCATATAATAGATCATACCAAAAATCGCTCTTGTTACAGCTGCTCCCATAGACTTCAATGTATTAAAGAAGTTACAGGTCTGGGAGAGCCAGAAATCTTGCTTGTTTGTAGGTGACCAAATACTTATTTTCCACCATAATTTACCAAAAAATTCATTAAAATTCATACAATGTCATTTTGTGGATTTTTTTCTCATTTTGTCTCTCATAGTTAAAGTGTACCTATGAGGGCCTCTCATCTTTTTAAGTGGGAGAACTTGCACAATTGGTGGCTGACTAAATACTTTTGGCCCCACTGTATATTAAATGAAAAATGTATAGGGTGAATCAGCAAATGTACAGTCGTGTTCAAAAGTTCTGAGATTCTGACACAAATATTGGTCTCCACACAAAGTTTTCTGCTTCAGTGTTCTTAGATCTTTTTGTCAGTAATTACTATGGTATACTGAAGTATAATTACAAGCATTCCATAAGTATCAAAGGCTTTCATTGATAATGACATTTAGTTCATGCAGAGTCAGTATTTGCAGTGTTGACCCTTCTAATTCTAGACCTCTGCAATCTGCCCTGGCATGCTGTCAATGAACTTCTGTGCCACATCCTGACTGATGGCAGCCCATTCTTGCGTGATGAATCTTTGGAGAATTTGTGTGTTTTTGTTTGTCTACCCGCCTCTTGAGGATTGACCTCAAGTTCTCAATGGGATTAAGGTCTGGGGAGTTTCCTGGCCACGGACCCAAAATGTTGATGTTTTGTTCCCAAAAACACTTAGTTATAATTGTTGCCTTTTGGCAAGGTGCTCCATCATGCTGGAAAAGGCATAGGTCATCACCAAACTTTTCTTGGATGATTGGGAGAAGTCGCTCTCGGAGGATGTGTTGGTTCCATACTTTATTCATGGCTGTGTTCCTAGGCAAAATTGTGTGCGAGCCCACTCCCTTAGCTGAAAAGCAGCCACACACATGAATGGTCTCAGGATGCTTTACTGTTGACATGACACAGGACTGATGGTTGCACTCACATTGTCTTCTCCAGAAATTGTGTTTTCCAGATGGCCCAAACAATCAGAAAGGGGATTAATCAGAGAAAATCACTTTACTCCAGTCCTCAGTAGTCCAATCCCTGTACCTTTTGCAGAATATCAGTCTGTTTCTGATGTTTTTCCTGAAGAGATGTGGCTTCTTTGCTGCTCTTCTTGACACCAGTCCTTCATCAAAGTCCTCGCCTCACTGTGCGTGAAGCACTCACACCTGCTGCTGCCATTCCTGAGCAAGCTCTGGACTGGTGATGCCTCGATCCCGCAGCTGAATCAACTTTAGGTGAAGATCCTGGCACTTGCTGGACTGTCTTGGGCACCCTGATGCCTTCTTCACAACCTCTCTCCTTGAAGTATTTGATGATCCGATAAATGGTTGAGTTGCTGCAATCTAACTAGCTGCAATTTCCTTGCCTGTGAAGCCATTTTTGTGCCAAGCAATCATGATGGCACGTGTTTCCTTGAAGGTAACCATGGTTGACAGAGAAAGAACAATGATTTCAAGCACCACCCTCCCTTTACAGCTTGAGTCATTCTAACTCAATCAGCATGACAGAGTGATCTCCAGACTTGTCCTTGTGAACACTCACCTTTGTTAACGAGACAATAGGCTATATGCACAGCTCCACTACTTCCTGAACTTAAGACAGCTCCTTTGTTTCCTTCCTTATTGTTTCCTTCCATTATTGGACAAACTGATTAATCCACGTGTGTCACAATGGTCAAACACAAGTGTTTGTCCAATAATGTAAGACAGGAAACAAAGGAGCTGGCTTAAGTTCAGGAAGTAGTGGAGCTGTGCATATAGCCTATTACTGACATGGTGGCAGCTGGTACTTTTGTGGCATGGCTAAAATGCAGTGGAAATTTTATTTTTTGGGATTAAGTTCATTTTCATGGCAAAGAGGGATTTTGCAATTTATTACAATTAATCTGATCTATCTTCCTGACATTCTGGAGAATATGCAAATTGCCATCATCAACAATGAGGCAGCATATTTTGTGAACATTATTAGTATGTGTCATTCTCAAAAGTTTTGACCATGACTATACACACTTATAAATTTCACAAATGTACATTTGAAAAAACTGTACGAATTACTGAAATTGGTTAAATCTATGCATTTTTCTTTAATCTGTGTCTTGGTACTTCACAATGAATTTGGGTGTGTACACAATGTAGATTACACATTTAGGAGAAAAACACATTTATTTAAAACAAAAAAATCCTTAACCAAGAAAGAGCTGAGCAACACTCTGATATCCCTTCGAAAATTACATCACCGGTTCCTTGTTTTTGAAACACTAACCAAAAGGCTGTAAATATATCTCTTGTGATCCCTTTCAGCACGCTACTTCCTGATCCATGCTGCCAGAGCCAGCAAATCCGCTGTCACCATGGCAGCTGTGTCGTCACCGTTGTTATGGCAATGGCAGAAGAACTGCATTTGCCTGAAATGCTTCACTCACTCTCCCTGTGTTTTCTCCCTTACTCACCCTAAACTATTATCTTAGGCTAATCCTTCCATCCTCCCCTCTGTTTATTCCAGTCATCCCTACATGGTCTACAGCCTGAGAGTTGGCTGATGTAAACAGCCTGGGGAGTGTGTGTGTTCAGAAAGATTTCCTGGCCTAATGCATTCAGGTGTAAAATGCTATTTTTCCTATCAGCAGGGGGTGTGTTAAAGCAGAGACAACAGCTATGCTGTGACCAGGTAGGGAAGAGTCTAGTTGTTTCAGCTCTTCAGGAACTTGGCGATGAAGAAGCCGATAGTGTCCTTGTTGGCTTGTTGGGGAAAGGGGCAGGGGGAGGGCTTTGTGGGGCTGTCGTCCTCCCCATGGGCCTCTGCCTCCAGGATCCATCCCAGCTCCGGACTGAACCTCTGGAGGAGACGCAGCTGCTCAGATGACAGGCCGGCTCCCAGCATGCCGCCCGCGCCGATGTGGGGCTCCTGACAGAAACAGTCAGACAGTGTGTGTGTTAGTGGATAGCTTGCCTGTGTGTGCTTTCACTTGTGTGTTTTACCTGTGGCTGCAGTGTGAGGCAAGGGAACGTGTTGAGGGCCCAGGCCACCTGCTCCTCATTCTCTGACAGAGTCACAGTGCAGGTGCTGTACACCAACACGCCTCCCCTCTTTAGCAGCCGCACCGCCTGCCAATTACACACACAAACACCAAGGTTAAAGATAAGCACTCTTGTACAGGCCATTATCTCAAAAATAAAAATGAAACGCATAGTTTGACCACCGGTACAGCACAGTACTCGCAATGACATGGACACACATTACCATTACTGCATTACTCTTGAATGGCCTTAAAGGGGAAGATTATCAAAATACAATTCAGGGCCCTTAGGACTTGCATAGCCATTTGACATCACCACAGAGAGTTTTCCTTCTGTTGCATGACTTAAAATTTATCATCATTTAAATTCTATGAAACATTGTGTATTTATTGTGACATAACAACTGTCTCCAAATAGAATTTGGAAAATAACAATTTCACAGTGTCCCTGTCCTCAATTAGGTTATTTGTGTCAAGCATAGCTGTAATCAATTATTGTGGCTACGTGCTGCATGAAATTCAAAATCAAAACAACTTTTGTTTTTCATACAAATAATTGTTATTTCACAAAGTTCTATCAAGCACATTCATCTGCACAGACCTTCTCTCCTTGAGTCATCACAGACCCATATAGCCTATTATTGTAACATTTGCGCTAGCTCTACCCTTCTCTTCATGAGTGAGAGAGCTGTGTGATGTCACATAATTACTTCAAAAAATTTAGGAACACAGACAAATGATAGAATTTCATCATTATTCTTCTTTATGGAAACTTTGGTAGAGAATAACAGAGTTTGTACTGCAGCAGTAAAAAATGAACTGGCCTCTCATGTCTCCACATGAATCCCTCTGATGGCTACACTTACGTTTTCTAACTGAACAGCGTAGCCCATGGGTTTGCAACTGACCTTACTGGCCAAAGCCAGTGATATCTGAAGCAAGTTTGTGTGTGTATGCATGTCTAATTCCGGGTGAGCTTGTGTGTATTCGAGCGTGCATGACGGACCGTGCTGAAGAGCTTGCGCTGTAGAGGCGGATAGGAGCAGATCTCTTTCAGGCTCCAGGTACAAGCCATGTTGGGTCTCTGACCCAGACCGCTACAGGGAGCATCCAGCAGCACCCGGTCAAACCTCTCTGGAGGGAAGGGGGGCTCTGGATACAGGATACAGTTAACGCATGCATGTTATTAGCAAACATGCTAGCCAATCGTCAAATCGTCAAACGTAGTCCTCTAGGTTAAATGCAGTACACGCTTTAGACTGAGGAACAGAGTGCTATTTAGGATGCACACCATTAGTCACATTCCATACCCTGGGTGTCCTGTGCCTGGTCTGAGCACACAGCCTGGATGCTGTTGAAGCAGTGGGCTTTGATGCACTCCAGATGCAGGGTCTTGGCGTTCTGACGGATGCGCTCCACCTTGCCTCTGATCTTATCCAGGGCCACTACCTCTCCCTGCAAGAAAAAGTGTGCAGCTAAAGGCAAAAACAACATAACTTGCAGAATTGGGGAGAAGAGCCCCACAGTGCAACAGCTCCATCTGGTGGACTAAAGATGTCAAAGTCAAAGTGGTTTATTTATCATATGCATTGAATAACATACATCATCCTAACATGTAATGTTCTAATGACAATTAAAGGAACCTTTTACTCATGAATGAATCAGAATCAGAAAGAGATTTTTTGCCAAGTTAAGTTTTAACAATAAAATTATTATTTTTGGTCTTCTGCATAAAACAGTATAACACAAACAGCACAAATTAACCATTTTTGAAAACTTAACATGCAGGATGTGAGCTGAGTATATGATCAGTATAAAGTATGCATGAGCCTGTAGTGTAACAGTATAATGTAACATTTTTTTAAAGTTTTGATGTGCAAGATATGAGCAGAATATGAACAGGACATCTACAGTATCTGTACAGTTATAGGTTGTGTGTGTGTAGGGGGGGCGGAGTCAGTTTAGTTCTGGGGGAATGTTCATGAGGCCGACGGCTGTAGGGAAGAAACTGTTCTTGTGGAGAGAGGTCTTGGTCATGAAAGACGTCAAGCTTCTGCCGAAGGGAAGGGTTCTGAAAGTCAATATCCGGGATGAGAGGGATCGGCCACAATCTTTGCTGCTCTCCACCAAGATCTGGATTTGTGTAAGTCTTGTAACGCAAGCCAATCACCCTTTCTGCAGAGTGGATGATGCACTGCAGCCTGCCCTTGTCCTTGGCGGTGGCTGCAGGGTAAGAATGGACTCTATGATGGCAGTGTAGAAGTGCACCATCATAGTCTTTGGCAGGTTGAACTTCTTTAGCTGCCACAGGAAGTACATCCTTTGTTGTGCTTTTTTTGTAAGGGAGTAATGTTCAGCTCCCACTTGAGGTCCCGGGCAAATGTGGTGCACAGGAAGTGGTATGACTCCACAGAATTAACTGGGGAGCCACACAGGGCAAAGGGGGAAAGGGCAGCTGGGCTTCTCCTGAGGTTCATTACCATCTACACTGTCTTTAAGGCACTGAGATCCAGGTTGTTCAGGCTGCACCAGGACAGCAGATGGTCAATCTCCAACCTGTAGGCAGATTCGTCTCCATTACAAATTAATCAGATGAGGGTGGTGTCATCTGCAAACTTTAGAAGCTTGACTGAGTGCTGATTGGAGGTGCAGCTGTTGGTTTACAGGGAAAAGAGTAGGGCTGATGGGACACAGCCTTGAGGGGAACCAGTGCTGATGGTCAGGTGGTCAGCAAATTGTTTTCCCAGCCTCACGTGATGCTTCCTGTTGGTCAGGAAGTCTGTGATCCACCTACATGTCGCCTCAGGCACTCCCAGTTGGAAGAGCTTGTCCTGGAGCAGAGATGGAATGATGGTGTTAAATGCGGAGCTGAAGTTCACAAACAGGATTCTGAGGTAGGATCCAGGCGAGTCTAGGTGATGGAGGATGAAGTGAAAAGCCATGTTGACTGCGTCATCCACAGACCTGTTGGCTCCTTAGGCAAACTGCAGTGGGTCAAAGTGCAAGGCCTCTCCAAATGACAGCAAGGTCATTGGCTGAGAACTGTTGTTGTAATCTCTCTGCATACATGCCCTTGGCTTCCTTTACTGCCTTTCCAAAGCTGTATTTGGCCATTCTGTACATATCTCTGTCACCACCCAGGAACGCTTCCTCTTGCCAAGTGCAGTCATCTGAGTTGGAACATAGCGGCCTTCACAGAAACTGACTTAAGACGTTATAACGTCTGTATATTCATCCAGACCAGTGGCAGCTGCTGGTCTTTCAAAGAGGGGAAGCTAGACAAAATATTACATTTCTGAAAATATACATTATTATTTTGTCCCTAATATGAAATTGAAGATTTTGTGAAATGTCAATTTTGCTATTCCACTATTGTCTATATTTTGTATTATTTAAGGTGGTGTTTTCAACCCCATGATCTAATATGCTAGTTCCTAACATTTACTAGTCCTAAAAAATAGTTTTTGTATCTTTTGTAGTTTTCAAAAAAAGTTGCAAGTTTAAGTTTTAATTCAGACATTTTCATCATCACATAAATTATTATTATTATTTAAAAAATAATAACAACAAAATGTTATTTTAACTTTAAGCTTTCATATTGCAAGCCATATCCACAAGAGGGTGGGATTGTCCAAGCTTTTCCAAACTGTCGGCTTTGACCCATTTCCGCACATGCAACTTCAGAGATCCAGATTGTGGGATATTTTGTTTCCACTGTAATATCACAACAAAACTTAGTCATTCACTAATTTGATCAAGAGCAACAGGGAGAAGGAAATCCCTGCCTGTAAGGTGTTGTGCCCCAAGTTCCCATTTAGGGATGGTGGTACCAGTGGAAATATCCACAACGCCAACAAACTACAGCTTCAGACAAGTTTAAGTGACCAAAGAAAAAGCATCAGTGTCTGGTTGAACTATTGATAGGTTGTGTTTAAATAAACAAAAAAACATTGGTTTATTCCATAAACTACTGACAAATCCCAAAAAAATATATTGTCATTTTGAGCATTTATTGGCAAAAAAAGACAACTGGTCAAAATAACAAAAAATGCAATGTTGACAGACCATGAATAATGCAAAGACATATTCATATTCATTTTAAAACAACACAATACTAATGTGATAATTTAGGAAGATTTCAGAAATAAATATTTGGTGGAATAATAATAGTTGTATAACAATAATTATTGTCTGTCATGCGTCTGGTCATCATCCCCACCAGTCTTGCACATTGATGTTTTATGCCACTCCTGATGCAAAACATTTAAGCAGGTCAGCTTTGTTTGATTCACGAAAAATTTGCAGTGGTCTACATTTTTTCCAGAGCTGTAGCAAATTTGAGCAGGTAGGCAAATGTCATAAAATTATAATTGTGAACAGACTCACCAACTTTAATAGAGTTGATCAAGTAGCCTACTGGAATTGCACTTTCACTTGACCCATAGCCTACATACTGTAGGCAGTGTAGGTGCCATTTAATGTTACACAGCCACAATCTGGACAGGCCAAGCTCAAAGAGGGACTGATCGAACAGCCAATAGAAAGGTGACACTGAAATACAGTGAACCCTCGCCAAAGAGTATAGAAGTATCAAGAGGCGAAACTCAATAGAACGTTCCATTGCAACAAACGAACCCATACCTGAGCAGCATCTCCGCCATCTTGGACTGAACGCAACGCAACTGTCATAGAAATGAACGATACCGGTTCCAATTCAAAAGCGGTTGATGAAACTAAATAATCATTTCTAGTTTTTAATATCTCTACAGC
>JACXGM010011069.1:0-16957 GCA_016801145.1 Umbra pygmaea | reverse complement strand
ACTGTCAGTCTTTAGTTAAAATTGTTAATCTTGCACATTTTTAAGATCTCTGTTTCATAAGGATGACGTATATGCCGAAATTGCAAAGCTTTTGAACACTTTTCACATCCGTCTTTTGTTCAGAAGTGCTTGGAAAATACACTAGGTTTTTCTTTTATTTATGAGTAGATTTAAACGTCCGCGAAGAAAATGCAATTTTTACATTCAAGATGGATTTTACCTGGGAAAACTATGCTTTAAGTCCTTACTGGGACCCTTTGATGACCAACAAGAAGGATTTTATGACCGTAAGTAAAATATTTTGTACTAAAAGTTAACATAAGTAAAGTGTGCTAATCTGTATTTTCTAAGTAAAATGTAATTGTTTTCAAGATGCGTACCTGACATTAAGTAGTCTAACGTTATGAATTTTTTAAAGCTACAATAAAACTGAGATATTTGCTAGAATCCCAAGATTCTAAGCTTTAAGAACATATAAGACTTTTATATATATCCTAAGAAATGAGCGCAGTAGTTGTGTTTCCAGTTGGCATTTAGATTTTTTTTAGAAGAAACAAAACACGTTACTGTTTGCGATATATGTAGTTTAAACTCGCAACCATAACTTTGTGACTTTTGCACCTACTCTAAAACTGAGATTTCTACTAGAACCCCAACATTCTAAGCTTTAAGGAGATATAAGACTTGTATATATAACCTAAAAAATGAGGGTGCTAGCCGTGTTTTCCTTTTGCCATTTGATTTACATTTAAGTACAAAAATGGCTAGTTGAGTAAACTAGCTAACAGCTTTTGGTACTGGCTGTTTACGTCACATTATGACTAATAATTATCTCGTTTTCATAGATATTTAAAAACCGAGATATTTGCTAGAACCCCAACATTCTATGCATTAAGGACATATGAGACATGTATTTATAACTTAAATATTGCGTTCGTGAGTTTTGATTTTATTCCTTAATGTATTTACTATGAAGTGAAAACGAAAACATTTTTTTTTCAAGACGCGTAGCTGACATTAATTAGCCGTAACGTTGTGAATTTTATAGCTACACTAAAACTGAGATATTTTCTAGAATCCCAAGATTCTAAGCTTTAAGGACAAATATGACATGTATATATCCCAATAAATGATGGTGTTAGCATTGTTTCTAGTTTGACATTCCATTTAATTTGAGGCACATGTGTACAAGGCACGTAGATTACAATATGAGGGGAAATTATTATTTTTGTTGTAGCTACTGTAGAATGGTGACATTTGCTACATTCCTGAGTGTCTAAGCTTTCTGTAGATATATAACATGTATATATAACCTAGAAATAGTACTTGTGAACTGTGATTGTTTGGACTTGGTGAACCAGTTCTATTTTTTTAAGACTCCCGGCGCCGGTAGGGTGCTCCCTAAGTAGTTAATCAAATTTCAATGTCAGTTTTCAAATGAAAACAATACAATTAATGGCTGCCATGTGCGTTCAAGGTGAACATTGATCCAAAGCATTTGCCCTGGATATTCAATAATTCACAACGCTATGAATAGAGCTCATAATTTTTTGGGGGGGGGAGTGGGCTGTCTTCCTGCCTTGAGCCGAGTACACTCAGAAATCCCTGCGCCATTCCTCCATGAACCTTGTGCCTTTCCAGTGCATGCTGGGGTTCCAGCCGGTCCTGGCGCCTTGGCATTCAAGCCAGACCAAGGCCCCTGTGGTTGATAACTGAATTTGACGTGCGGAGGACACGCTGTTCACGTGCGCCTTCAGCACGCCGTTTGTTGTCAAAATGTCCAAGCAGACCGCCGTCGGGGGCCCACTCCCGTGTATCAATGTGAGGATAGGGTCTGGCTCTCGAACCCAGAACCTGCCCCTCCGCCTGCCCTGCCAGAAGCTGGGTCTGCGGTTTGTGGGGTCCTGGGGAGGGTCAATGAGGTGGCGTATAGGTTGTTGCTACCTGATACTATGTGCATTCACCCTGTTTTCCATGTATCTCTCTTCAGGCCGGTGGTGGAAGGCCCGCTCCGTGAGCCCAGGGTGCTGGAGACCCCCCCTCCTCCGTTGGGCATTGGGGATGGCCTTGTCTTTACTGTGAGGTCAATCTTGGACTCGAGACAGTGGATGGGTAGTCTCCAGTACCTAGTGGAGTGGGAGGGGTATGGCCCGGAGGAGCAGTGCTGGGTTCCGGTCGCGGACATGCTGGACCCGACTCTCCTCCATGACTTCCATTGTCGCCGGTCGTACCGGCAGCGCCTCGCATCAGGGGGATGGTATTGTAATACCCGGAGCCTCCCCCGATGACGTAGGACATCACTGTATTCCCTCCCCGCCTGTTTGTGTCTCACAAGTTATGCACATGTTCCTTATTTGTGGTACTTAGGTACAGTATGTAATGACATCGGGTCATGTTCTCTTTGTGAGATATTGTTGCTGTGTGAAGAACTTTGTGCTCTTCTACATTTATTGAGGTCTTTGTTTGGCTCACTTTGATTTTGTGCATCCTGAGTTCTGATAGTAACTGTGTCAGTGGAATTCTTGTTAAATATATGTTTCACAACCCTGCATTTGACTCTCACTCCTCCAGTTATTACAGGTGGGCTCGCACTTCCCAATTTTCTATATTACTCCAGGGCCTGCCAACCTTTAAAAAACGGTATATTTTCATAACCTGGCAATCAAACAAGCTTTGCCCCTATCTAATGTCTTTCGATATCTGTAGATGAGACATTTCGTCTCCTCTAAATTTGTTGGTGTAACGTTTCCCAGTTCCTCTTCCCTGAGAACTATATCTTCCCCTTCCTAGATTGCTCCGAACTACAATTCCCATAACCCGGACTCAATCAACCTAATTTTGTACACCTGCTCTCACCCAGTCCATATATAAAGCACACACACTCCATTGCCTCTTTTCGCAAGGTATTGTGAGTATTGATTTTCTCCATTCTGAGCATTCCATTACTATATTGTTATTCCGGTTTAACCTCTACATTGTTTGTTGATATTTCTGCCTTGGATTTACCTCTGTACCTTCGCCTCCATTCTTATATTGTTATTCTGGCCTGACCCCTACATTGTTTGGTTTATTCTTCTGCCTTGGATTCTCCTTTGTGCCTTCGCCTATGGTCTTGGATTGATATTCTGGCCTGACCCCTGCTCTGTTTGGGAATTATTCTGCCTTGGATTATCATCTGTGCCTTTGCCTTTGGAATATAATAATACCTGTTTAAAATAAACATTGTTCTTTTCTTACCTTTGGAGTATTCATTACATAATACCTCGCCCAAAATTAAACATGGCTGGGAGTGAGCCGTTTTACAGTGGCTGGGTCCAGGAGGATCTTCCATGGGACCTCTACGAAGCCTCCTATGAAGAGTTTTTAGTCAGGGAGGCTATGGATGTGGACTACATCCTTCCCTGTCTTTGAGACACCTGCCCCTTTTGAAGCTCCAAAGAGGGCACCCAGTCCCTGTTCCAAGACGGTGCTCCCAGCCCCAGTCCCAAGATGGCCGCCCAGAGTCCCAAGATGGCCGCCCAGAGTCCCAAGAGTGCTGCTACCAGCCCCAGTCCAAAGAGTGCTGTTATCAGCCCCAGTCCCTGTTCCAAGACAGTGGCTCCCAGCCCCAGTCCCAAGATGGAAGCCCAGAATCCCAAGATGGCCCATCAGAGTCCCAAGATGGCTACCAGCCCCAGTCCGAAGAGTGCTGCTACCAGCCCCAGTCCCAAGATGGCTACCAGGTATAGTCCCAAGATGGCTACCAGCCCCAGTTCCAAGATGGCTACCAGCCCCAGTTCCAAGATTGCTACCAGCCCCAGTTCCAAGATGGCTACCAGCCCAAGTTCCAAGATGGCTACCAGCCAAAGTTCCAAGATGGCTACCAACCCCAGTTCCACGATGGCTACCAGCCCCAGTTCCACAATGGCTACCAGCCCCAGTTCCAAGATGGCTACCAGCCTCAGTTCCAAGAGGGACTTCATCTTCACTGTGTTACAGAAAGACCCAGAAGTGGATGGGGACTATCAGGATTGGATGAACCAATGCGGCCAAGCCATCAGTGACCGTCCAGATTTGGTTAGCCAGTTCTTTTCGTGGAGGGCCAGTTTTGGATCACTCAAGACGGAGGCTGAGACATTCCTTTTGAAGCGGCTGCTCACCCGATCCCCTCATCTAATGTCCTGTTTGGAATCCATCGGGGCACCTCGATGTCCTGGCAGAACCCAGATAGCCCAGGTTCAGACACCAATATGTCGGGTAGGAAAGGTCTCCATCACGCCCCGACCAGCAGAGGTCTCCACCAAACCCAGTCCCCCAGAGGTCTCCACCATGCCCAGTCCACCAGAGGTCGCTTCCCAGTCTCGGTCACCAAAGGCCGCGCCACGGCCACAAGAGGCCGCTGTTTCCGCGCCACGGCCAGAAGAGGCCGCTGTTTTTTGCGCCACGGCCAGAAGAGGCCGCTGTTTCCGCGCCACGGCCAGAAGAGGCAGCTGTTTCCGCTCCACGGCCACAAGAGGTCACTCAAGTTCCCCGGCCAGCAGAGGTCGCTCAAGTTCCCCGGCCAGCAGAGATCGCTCAAGTTCCCCGGCCAGCAGAGGTCGCTGAAGTTCCCCGGCCAGCAGAGGTCGCTCAAGTTCCCCGGCCAGCAGAGTTCGCTCAAGTTCCCCGGCCAGCAGAGGTCGCTCGAGTTCCCCGGCCAGCAGAGGTCGCCCAAGTTCCCTGACCAGCAGAGGTTGCCCAAGTCTACTGGCCACAAGAGGCCGCAGTTCCAGCTCCTCGGCCACAAGAGGCCGCAGTTCCCGCTCCTCGGCCACAAGAGGCCACAGTTCCCGCTCCTCGGCCACAAGAGGCCGCAGTTCCCGCTCCGCGGCCACAAGAGGCCGCAGTTCCCGCTCCGCGGCCACAAGAGGCCGCAGTTCCCGCTCCTCGACCACAAGAGGCCGCTCCCGCTCAAGCCTCCCAGCCAACAGAGGTCACTACAGCAGCATAGAGCCCTGTATTACACTGCTGGTTTGCTTCTAAAGCTAAGCAGGGTTGGGCCTGGTTAGTCCCTGGATGGGAGACCAGTGCTGCTGGAAGTGGTGTTGGAGGGCCAGTAGGGGGCACTCTTCCCTCTGGTCTAAAGATCATTCCCAATGCCCCAGGGCAGTGATGGGGACATCTGCCCTGTGTAGGGTGCCGTCTTTTGGATGGGAAGTTAAACGGGTGTCCTGACTCTCTGTGGTCTTTAAAAATCCCATGGCACTTATCGTAAGAGTAGGGGTGTCTACCCCGGTGTCATGGCCAAATTCCCAACCAGGCCTCTCACTTCTATCATGGCCACGTAATAATCCCCCTCCTTCCTAATTGACATATATAACTACTCACCTGTCCACCTGATAGCTGATGTGTGGTGAGGGTTCTGGCGCAAAATGGCTGCCGTGCATCACCCAGGTGGGTGCTATACATTGGTGGTGGATGAGGTGGGCTTTCCCCCTCACTGTGTAAAGCGCTTTGAGTTCCTTGGAAGAAAAGCTCTATATAAATTTAATGTATTATTATTATTATTATTACCCAGTCTTGACCACCAGAGATCGCTCACGATCCGCCTCGGCCACCAGAGGTCGCTCATGATCCGCCTCGGCCACCAGAAGTTGCTCACGAACCGCCTCGGCCACCAGAGGTCGCTCACGATCCGCCTCGGCCACCAGAGGTCACTCTCGCTCCGCCTCGGCCACCAGAGGTCACTGGTCACTGAGCCTTTCCTTGTCCCAGAGCCTTTCCTTGTCCCAGAGCCTTTCTCTGTCCCAGAGCCTTTCCTTGTCCCAGAGCCTTTCCTTGTCCCAGAGCCTGCCCCTGTCCCAGTGCCATTGCATGCCCCTGTCCCAGTGCCATTGCCTGCCCCTGTCCCAGTGGCATTGCCTGCCCCTGTCCCAGTGCCATTGCCTGCCCCTGTCCCAGTGCCATTGCCTGCTCCTGTCCCAGTGCCATTGCCTGCTCCTGTCCCAGTGCATCGCCTGCTCCTGTCCCAGTGCCATTGCCTGCTCCTGCCCCAGTGCCAGTGTCTGCCCCTGTCCCCGTGCCAGTGTCTGCCCCTGTCCCCATGCCAGTTCCTGCCCTAGTCCCCGCTCCGGTGCTTGTCCCTGGTCCTACGCCCACCCCAGTCTCTGTTCCCCTTTCTGTGTCTGTCTGTTTGTCTGTGTCTGTTTGTGCTATGTACTTCCAGGTTCCTGTGTCTGCTGTGGTTCCGGTGCCTGGTTCGCCTTTGCCTTGGCCCTCCAAGCCCCATCCGGCCTGGCCGCCTCCCGCGGGGCCATTGATTCCGCCTTTGTCGGCCTGGACTCTGCCTTTGGTGCCGCCTGCCTGGCCTCTGCCTCGTCCTTCACCTCTACCTTGCTCGGCCGGACCTCCTTCTGCCCGGGACTCAGACGTCCGGCCCGTCGCTACTGCCTCCATCCTCCGGACCACCGTTGCTGCTTTGTCCCTCAGGTCCGCTGCTACTGCCTCCGCCCTCCGGCCCGCCTAGACTCCCTCCACCTGCCTGTTCTGGATTGCCTCTGTGGCTTTGGTTTCTGCCCCTGCAGTCTCCTGCCTGGGTCTTCTGCCGCCTGGTGTCCGGTGGCGTGTTCACTGTTCGGCGCCTCAGGAGCTGCGCCTTGGGGGGGGATTCTGTAACGTTTCCCAGTTCCTCGTCCCTGAGAACTACATATTCCCCTTCCTAGATTGCTCAGAACTACATAACCCGGACTCAATCACCCTAATTTGATACACCTGCTCTCACCCAGTCCATATATAAAGCACACACACTCCATTGCCTCTTCGCGAGGTATTGTGATTATTGATTTTCTCCATTCTGAGTATTCCATTACTATATTGTTATTCCGGTTTGACCTTTGCATAGTTTGTTGATATTTCTGCCTTGGATTTACCTCTGTACCTTCGCCTCCATTCTTATATTGTTATTCTGGCCTGACCCCTGCATTGTTTGGTTTATTCTTCTGCCTTGGATTCTCCTTTGTCCCTTTGCCTATGGTCTTGGATTGATATTCTGGCCTGACCCCTGCTCTGTTTGGGAATTATTCTGCCTTGGATTATCATCTGTGCCTTTGCCTTTGGAATATAATAATACCTGTTTTAAATACAACACTGTTGTACCTTTGGAGTACTCATTATAGTTGGCTTCCCTTTATTACCCCCCACTCAGCCCTGGAATGAGCTATTGAATTTTTTACCTCAACAGAAATCAGTAATTTTACAAATCTATTCTTGGATTATGTCCAGCGATAAGCACTCCACTAATATATCTAAAACAGCTTGGGAGCAAGAAATGAGTCTTGAATTCTCAAATGATTTTTAGGATGGAGTGATCGATTGTTCCACTTCATCTTGTGCTCAACTTGGACTAATTCCGTTCAAAGTGACCAACCTCTACCGTAGGTTTTTACCTGCTCGAAATTGAGATATTACTGGACCTTTGTATTCCATACCCTTTCAGAAGCATTTAAAATCAGTATAAATCCATGCCCCCTGCTATCGGTTTTTGGAGTCCCAAGGGACTCCCTCTTGCTGAAATATAAAAATACAGATATCATTCCTTTTACTACACTATTAGCCCGATGCAGGATTTTGCCACAGTGGAAATCCTCTCAGCCACCATTAGCCTCTCAGTGGCTATGTGATGTCTTGTCGTTTTTAAAACTTGAAAAAATTAAGTATTCCATGATCAGATCAAAATCCAAATTATTAGAAAAATGGCAGACATTTATTTCTTATTTTAATAACTTGCAGAGGCTCCCCTCAGATCTGAGTCAGCTCATATGATGTTCCTTGTCCATCAAGTGTATTTTATTTATTTTCGTTACTGTATATGTTTATGTTAGTGTGTTGTTGGTTTGTCTAGGTGTTTTGTGGGGGATGGGTAGCGGGGGAGGGTGGTATGGGGGTCGGGATTATGTTGGGGGGCTTAAAATTGTAGAAATGTATTGATATATTGCAAACACAGTATCTTTACTGTTATCTTTTTCTGTCAAACTTTCTATAAATGAATGTATTTTTAAAAAAGGTACTTTTTTAAACCGATGGAGTGAAAAGTAAAACAAAAAAACAGAATGTCAAAGAGACCTGACTAGAACACTAAAAGTACTCAAAAAACATGGGAGGCAGAATCAAACAAGGAAGCATACTTGACATAGGTGATTAAATGACCCAGCAAGGAACAGGAACAGAACCAGGGTTTAAATAGGGATTCACAACGGGGAATGGGTCATGAACAGGAATTACTGGTAAAGTAAATAGATCGTTTTTCTTTAGTCCTGTTCTAAGGCTAAACAACAGCAAATCACACTAAACAAACACTAGGAACTAGGGAGCATGGGAAAACATTACTCTACCAGAAGGGAACCTTACACCATTGCAATTACAAAATTCTCCTAGTTTCTCTTAAACGTATGTACTCATTGTAATTCACACTAGATAAGAATGTCTGCTAAATGATTAAAATGGAATACTTGAACACTTAATGCACATATACTGTTGATTTTTTTCCCATCATCTACACTAAGAACTGCACCTTTGCGACTTTTTGTCTATCACGTGAGCAGCTGGTGTTTCACAAAAATGCTCACTCTCCCCAGAGATTTATGAGCTCCTCCAACACCTCCCCTCAATAGGTGTGGGTGATGCGTAATTGCACACACTTGCTCCTTTTCCTTAACTGCAAGTAATTCCACTATTATGTATAAATGCCTTATTTGTCTGCCAACAGTTTGTCAGGTATTGTTATGCTGTAAGTGAGTCTTGTGTATAGTTAGTTCATTTCACCTACCATGTTGCATTTCTGAATGTCCTAGGATGTATCCAAGTAAGATTATTTTTTACCCTGCTCACTATAGCATATGAGGAATCTTGTTTACCTTGTTTCTTGTTGAAATACTATTAAATCATTGCAACCACATCTGCTTCTTTCCTACCTTATCTTACTGACGTTGGCACACTCTGAGTTAGATGCTAAACAACATTTCATTGCCATAGGTTTTGTACTCTGTGCACTGTAAAAATTGTTCCATAGAAAAACTGTAAAAAACAAATATACTAGTACGTTTCTATTATTATACCTACATGTCCTTCAAGATAATAACATAAAACACTTTATAAACATAGTACATGTCCATTAACACACAATTCAGATATTCATTTTTAATGGAAATGAACTGTGTTTATAAAGTATTTTCTGATATTGTCTTGAATAAAATGTCGGTAAAATTATTGAAAAGCTGCTGACAATTAATTACCAGTAGCTACTTTCACTGTTTTTTCATAGATATTTTTTACATTGTGCAGGACAATAAAGTTGAATCTAATATACCCTATGTAAGAGAAAGAAATGATTTAGCACAACACAAAACAAATTTCAACTGCATCCTTTTATTAATAAACTGACCTAACTGTTCTCTCCTTTTCAGTCAGATGAAGGCTGATTTTAAGAGGTGGGGCAATTTACCTCTGTCTCTTATTGGGAAGATCAATGCTGTTAAAATGAATAGTTTGCCTAAATTTATCTACCTTTTCACTCTATTCCTGTGTTTTTACCTTTGTCTTTTTTTTTTTTCCAAAGCAATTAACTAGGCTGTCACTTCTTTCATCTGGGGTAGGAAGGTGCCCAGGGATAGTAGGTCCTTGCTGCAGAGATGCAAATTCAATGGAGGGCTTGCACTTCCTAATTTCCTATATTATTATTGGGCCACCAACCTTCAGAAACTGCTATTCTGATTGCATTCCCCAGACACACCCTGGTGTCATCTAGAAGGTTTGTCTTGCACCTCTTCATCTTTGGTAGCCTTACTGTGTTCCACTTTCCCAACAACTCTCTCCCGTTATACTGACAACCCAGTAGTACTATCTACACTTAAGATCTGGTACCAGTTCCGCCGTCATTATAAGTTCTCCCATACTTCCATCATGGGTCCTATAAATAACAACGACATGTTCACTCCATCGGTTGTTGACAACGCCTTCTCTCTATGGAAAGGAAAGGGTGTTAAAACATTCCATGATTTTTTTGAAAATGGAGTCTTCTCTAATTTTCACAACTTGACTGCTAAATATGCCTTGCGTCCATCACACTTTTTTCGGTATCTGCAGATGAGACATTTAATTTCTTCTGAATTGTCATGTTTTCCTTCCCTACCCTCTACCCAGCCATGGGATGAGCTATTGACTCTCTCACCTCAACAGAACTTACTGATTTCTAGGGTCTATTCATTGATAATGTCTTTTAACAAAAACTACACCAACAGATCAAAATCTGCCTGGGAGCGAGAAATGGATCTTGAACTTTCAAAGAAGTTATGGGATAGAGCGATTGAGAGAGTAAGCTCTAACTCATCTTGCGCCCGTCTTGGACTTATTCAGTTCAAGGTGGTCAATAGAGTTCATTACTCTAAGTCCAGACTTTCTAGAATGTACTCTACAGTGAACAATGTGTGTGACAGATGTCATTCCTCCCCATGTGACCTCTATCACATGTTTTTTTCATGTACTAAACTGAGCAACTACTGGAATTACATATTTCATATTCTGTCCGAGGCACATAAAATCCATTTGACTCAATGCCCTCTGATTGCAGTGTTTGAAATCCCAGGGAACCCTCTCTCATTAATCCATAAAAACGCGGATATCATTGCTTTTGCCCACCGCAGAATCCTGCTGCAGTGGAAATCTTGTCAGCCCCCCTTAGGCTCTCTCTGGCTGAGTGATGTTTTGTATTTTCTACAACTGGAGAAAATTAAGTATACCGTGAGGGGATCATATTCTAAATTCTCAGATAAATGGCTGATTTTTTGATTTTAAGAATATTTCCCTCAGATCCACCATAATCAATTTTATGTCAATAGCCTTTCAATTCTAATTCATTATTATTGTATGTATGCATTTGTATGTATGTCTGCGTATTATATGTTAGTTTGGGTGTTTAATGTGGGTTTGAGGGGTAGGATGAGTAGTGAGGGGGTGTTCAGGACCGTGTTGGGTCCAGCCAGACACTTGTGGGGTGGGGGGGAATTATAAGGATATGCTTTTGTGCTCTGTGTTTGTACATATACATGTATGTTGTCTTGAAAAAATAAAGGAGGCTCTCATGTATCCTAATTTAAAGTGCTACCATCATTATTTTATTTCCCCTCTGATGCTTCTCTATCATTGTAACAACATAGCTGGGACTTTAGCATGTTGTTGCAGACCTGAAACGTAAATTATGGGATGTGGGGGAAAGCTTGGCAGAGTTTGAAATGGTCAGAGCCCACCAGTTGAGTCTTTTTTATAATCGGTTGGACAGCTTGGCTGCTGCTTCTGTTCCTGCTATTGTCATTGCTGAATACACCTCTTCCACTAGCATCTGATAATGACTGATAATGACTGATAATGAATGATAATGACTGCACGAACAGCCCTACCGATCTCCCCTCCAAATTGGAGGCCTTCCAATTCACTATACCTTATTAATTCCTCCCCCGACCAGGGCCGGCCCCAAGCATAAGCGAACTAAGCAGCTGATTGGGGCCCCCTGGCCACTAGGGGGCCCCAATCAATGGCACAGGTGACTCCGCACTGTAGTAGGGGCCCCCAAATCAAATTCTGCTTAGGGTCCCCAAAAGGCTCAGGCCGGCACTGCCCCCAACTGTCACTGCCGACTGTACAACTATTACCTCCACACATACCCTGCCAACCGGTGACTTACTACTTTACTCTGCCTCCCCTCCCCCACATCTGCCATCAAACTCTGAATTTTCGATCCCACCCCCAGCTTTCAGTGCAGACCAGATCAGAGGGGGGCTTAGAAGTCTCAAGCCTAGGGCTGCTGGCCCTGATGGTGTTTGTTCTAGATTGCTAAAGGCAATTTTGAACAAGGGGAACCACTCCAACACCTTTTCAATTTGAGTCTGCAACTGGGTAAGGTACCCTCACTGTGGAAAACATAATGTCTGACACCTGTCCTCAAATAGGCTCACCCTAAGGAACTTAATGACTTTAGTCCTGTTGCCCTCACCTCACACTTAATGAAGGCCCTTGAATGGCTATTGCTCCACCTCCTAAAACCACAGGTTTGCCATGTGCTTGACCCCGTCCAGTCCACTTACCAGGAGGAGGTGGGAGTAAAGGATGCTATTCTATATCTACTGCACAGGGTGTACTCTCAATTGGACCAAGGAGGCAGAGCTGTGAGAATCATGTTTTTCGATTTCTCCAGTGCTTTCAACACTATCCAACCCCCCCTGCTGAGGGACAAACTAATGCAGATGGGAGTCGCCCCAAGCCTGGTGACCTGGATCACAGATTACCTCACTGAACGGCCCCAGTTGGTTAGGCTGGGGGACCTCACATTCGAGACTGAGGTCAGCAGCACAGGGGCGCCACAGGGAACTGTTATTTTCTATGCTGTTGTATGCTGGGGAGGTAGCATTAGGAAGAGGGATGCTGGACAAGTGGACAGGCTGGTGAGGAAAGCTCTGTGGTGGGCATGGAGCTGGAGTCACTGACATCGGTTGCAGATAAGAGGACCCTGAGTAGACTGCTCTCTATAACGGACAATGGCTGTCACCCCCTGCACACCACTTTCTCCAAGCAGAAGAGCATGTTCCGTAGTAGGCTCATGTCTCTTCCTTGCAAAACAGACAGGCTGAGTAGGTTCTTTGTCCCTAGGGCCTTTAAGCTCTTCAATGCTACACAGAAGGGGAGAAGTATGATTGACTTAAGTGTTTAAGTCTGCTCTTCACCCTGCCCTTTGTACCTTGCCTTCATCTGGGCATACATACACATAAACTACCCTGGATTAACCTGGACTGGTCTGATTGGCACTATTTGGCTATATTAGACACCTGCCCATTTTACCGAGCTTGTCTGTATGGTCAATACAACACACTGTCTTTTTGTCTTTATGGACAGTTTTTAACTTTAATTTTGACTTTATACCTCTATTCAAAGCAGGGGGTAGTTTAGTTTGGAAGGAGTTGAACAATGATGTCATTGTATGCTGCCAATTTGTTGATCTATGTACCCTGCAATGTCTTTACCATCTATCCTCTTCAGTTTGGAGAACTGTCAGCACTCCCTTCACTTCCTATCCTGGGGCTCCCCCTACTGGCGTGTTGAGGATCCAGCACCCAGCGTCTCCTGTCTACAGACAGCACTGCTTCATCAACTCACTCATCATCACCAATTCTGACCCCCTGTGATCATTTATCAATTAGTTACCCTATAAGCCTGTTGGTAGTTTTAGGGAGTTGTGGGATATGGTTTTGTGTATGTGACATGTATGTATGTTTACCAATGGTGTTCTCTTGTCTTGTAGCTGTAACTACATGTCCTGAGTGTGTATTTCCCATTAGGAACAAGTTTACAATTGATTTCTATGTTGATGGGTGCTTAGCACTGGTAACATACTCTTCTTTTCCCTGAGATGTACAGGGATTTTATTTTGGCTTTAATTACCTGTAAACACCAGTAAACCTCATTTGTATAATTTATGAGTGAACGTAAAAAAAGAAGAACAGTATTCTCCAAGCGTTACAGTATCGCTGAAATACAAATATTTCATAACGTCTATAACATGCCAATGCCATTGTAGAATGTCTATAGGATAAGCAAAATTTATTTTATTTTCAAAGCATTTTTTTTACTGCAAACCAAATACTTGCAAAATATATTTTAATCTCAACACTTGTCAGAGCGAATGGTGCATTATTTTATTAAAACCCAAGGTTTCAGCCGCATCTCTATAACAAAAATATTAACTATTTTAGTGAATGTTGATAGTTGTAGTTTTCAATCATTTCATTTATTAGCTTTTTTTACTTATTTGTCAAATTTTTGATTAAATTTGTCAAATTGGCCAACAGTGTTTTTCATGTGTGCCTTCCTGTTTTGAACGCATACATTCTGCATTGACAAAAGTGATCAATCAACTGATAAACTGTGAGCTTTCTACTTGCACATTAACATTATTGTGAAATTATCATTTCAAAACAGAAATCATGAGGAGAACAAGACATAAAAAAGACATTAACTCACCACTGTAGCAGACAAAAGCGAATGTGTCGTTGCAGTTCTCCAAGTAGTATTTATAGTAGAGGTTTTGATAATTAGCAGTGCCACAGGACGGATTCAATCCATTAAATTGGACCAAGTAGTCGTTTGTTAAGTTGTCTGACCATGTTCCATCAAAGTACAGACCAATCCAGGCGTTGACATTTTGTGTTACAATCACTAAAGCATCGTTATCTGTTTGGTTCCTCACAATAGCCAGGTCTGTGTAGTTCTTTCTGCAGTAACTCTGAGCTTGATACCAAGTCTTGTATTCTTCAACCAGCACAAAGGTCTTAGTCGCATTTTGTCTCCCTGGAAACAGATAACATAGATTCAACATAACACTGTCAAAGTTACTGTAATTATGTATGGTATTTTATATATACTATATATATATATATATATATATATATATATAGTGGGGCAAAAAAGTAAAAAGAGCCTGTAATATTCATCATAGGTATACTTCAACTGTGAGAAAAAAAATCCAGAAAATCACATTGTAGGACTTTTAATTAATTTATTGGTAAATTATGGTGGAAAAATAAGTATTTGGTCACCTGCAAACAAGCAAAGTTTCTGGCTCTAACAGACCAGTAACTTCTTTAAGAGGCTCCTCTGTCCCCCACTCGTTACCTGTATTAATGGCACCTGTTTGAACTTGTTATCAGTATACAAGACACCTGTCCACAAAATCAAACAGTCACACTCCAAACTCCACTACGGCCAAAACAAAAGAGCTGTCAAAGGACACCAGAAACAAAATTGTAGACCTGCACCAGGCTGGGAAGACTGAATCTGCAATAGGTAAGCAGCTTGGTGTGAAGAAATCAACTGTGGGAGCAATTATAAGAAAATGGAAGACATACAAGACAACTGATAATCTCCCTCGATCCGGGGCTCCACCCAAGATCTCACCCCGTGGGATCAAAATGATCATGAGGAAGGTGAGCAGAAATCCCAGAACCTCACGGTGGGACCTAGTGAATGACCTGCAGAGAGCTGGGACCAAAGTAACAAAGGCTACCATCAGTAACACACTACGCCACCAGGGACTCAATCATGCAGTGCCAGACATGTCCCCCTGCTTAAGCCAGTACATGTCCAGGCCCATCTGAGATTTGCTAGCGAGCATTTTTATGATCCAGAAGAGGATTGGGAGAAAGTCATATGGTCAGATGAAACCAAAATTGAACTTTTTGGTAAAAACTCAACTCGTCGTGTTTGGAGGAGAAAGAATGCTGAGTTGCATCCAAAGAACACCATAGCTACTGTGAAGCATGGGGGTGAAAAGGATCAGGACGACTGATCTGTGTCAAGGAAAGAATGAATTGGGCCATGTATTGTGAGATTTTGAGTGAAAACCTCCTTCCATCAGCAAGGGCATTGAAGATGAAACGTGGCTGGGTCTTTCAGCATGACAATCCCAAACACACAGCCTGGGCAACGAAGGAGTGGCTTCGTAAAAAGCATTTCAACGTCCTGGAGTGGCCTAGCCAGTCACCAGATCTCAACCCCATAGAAAATCTTTGGAAGGAGTTGAAATTCCGTGTTCCCAGCGACAGCCCCAAAACATCACTGCTCTAGAGGAGATCTGCATGGAGGAATTGGGCCAAAATACCAGCAACAGTGTGTGAAAACCTTCTGAAGACTTACAAAAAACATTTGACCTCTGTCATTGCCAACAAAATGTATATAACCAAGTATTGAGATTAACTTTTGTTATTGACCAAATACTTATTTTCCACCATAATTTACCAATCAATCGATTAAAAAATTAGATTTTGTGGATTTTTTTCTAATTTTGTCTCTCATAGTTGAAATGAACCTATGATGAAAATTACAGGCCTCTCTCATCTTTTTAAGTGGGAGAACTTGCATAATTGGTGGCTGACTAAATACTTTTTTGCCCCACTAGATATATATAAGTTTACTATATTTTGTAATCTTCATGACTTTGACAGTGTCTGTTTTTAATTTCACTACCTAAATTGACTGAAATCATTACATAACTGACACAAATCTTGCAGTTGTGTTATAAAATGTATTTCTGTAAATTATAATTATGTTTCAGTTGACATTGTATAGTGTTTTACCTGCTTAATTGACTGAATTTAAAATGTAGTTTACTTAAACCTTGTAATGTTTGCATGTCAGTATGGAAATTATACCCACCATCATAGCAAACAAAGTAGAGGGTTGCGTCACAACTTAGTAATTCCCATTCCCCACTTTCCAGATATGTACACTTCGTCTGCCCATTAACGTAACTTTCCCCATTCAACAAGTTATATACTCCAGACCACACATTGATGATCCCCTCTGTCTCATTCCCTGCATACTGATCATTATCCTCCAGAGACCACCTCACGTTCACCTTCAGTCCGATCCAGGCCTGACCAGAATAACCAAGTTCAGAGTTAATCAGACAGGTCAGACTGATGTAATCATCTGAGTTAGATACAGTAGCCAGGTCAGTGTGGTTCTCTCTGCAGTAACTCTGAGCTTCAGTCCAGGTCATCTGCTGGTTCACCAAGTAATACTGATGGGTGATGTTTGGGGAGAATTTGCAACTCTCTGATAATGAAAAGAAGCAAAATATATAAAATTACATTAATGACCATGATCACAGACGCAACATCATTACCCTGCTGACCACCATCACAGACACAACATCATTACCCTGCTAACCACCATCAGAGACACAACATTATTACCCTGCCGACGACTATCACAGTTACAACATCAATACCATGCTGACCACCATCACAGACACAACATCATTACCCTGCTGACCACCATCACAGACACAACATCATTACCCTGCTGACCACCATCACAGTCACAACATTATTACCCTACTGACCACCATCACAGACACAACATCATTACCCTGCTGACCAACATCACAGACACAACA
>JACXGM010011068.1:0-25489 GCA_016801145.1 Umbra pygmaea | reverse complement strand
TTTCATGCTTCCATCTGCTGAAAAGCTTCATGGAGACGAAGATTTCATTTTTCAGCACGACCTGGCACCTGCTCACAGTGCCAAAACCACTGGTATATGGTTTACTGACCATGGTATTATTGTGCTCAATTGGCCTGCCAACTCTCCAGACCTGAACCCCATGGAGAATCTGTGGGATATTGTGAAGAGGAAGTTGAGAGACGCAAGACCCAGCACTCTGGATGAGCTTAAGGCCGCTATCGAAGCATCCTGGGCCTCCATCTCACCTCAGCAGTGCCACAGGCTGATTGCCTCCATGCCAGGCCGCATTGAAGCAGTCATTTCTGCAAAAGGATTCCCGACCAAGTATTGAGTGCATAACTGAACATAATTATTTGAAGGTTGACTTTTTCTTTTTTTTGTATTACAAACACTTGTTTTATTGGTCAGATGAAATATGCTAATTCTTTAAGATAGGAATTTTGGGTTTTCATGAGCTGTATGCCAAAATCATCAGTATTAAAACAATAAATGACCTGAAATATTTCAGTTGGTGTGCAATGAATCTAAAATATATGAAAGTTTAATTTTTATCATTACATTATGGAAAATAATGAACTTTATCACAATATGCTAAATTCTTGAGAAGGACCTGTATATTGGCGGGAGCGTTTAAGTCATGGCAGTCATTGACCAACTTATCCACATAGGTTTTAAAGCAAGACGATTGAGAGGAACCCTGAAAAAGTCAATGTTTCATCAAGCTTGATACTTTGATTCAATAAGATGATACTGCAAAAGGTACGAGAAAGTAGGAGAAATAATTAAACATTTTAGTGTGGATTAAAAATAACTCAATCAAAAATTGATCTAGAGATTTGTGTTGAACCTGCAAATGTCAAATCATTATTGAGGATGAGGGAGATAGATGTAAAAAAGTGTAAAGCAGTATGTGCTTATAACATCTAATACCTAAAACAAATCAAAGCAAAATTTGATTTTCAGCATGGCTAATTGAAATACTAATAAAATGTTGTTGACGCTGTGATCCCGATTGACTTAGAGAGTGCATACATAAATGGAACAAAATATGATGGGGGTCCTGGGATTCACTAATGGCATAGATCGTGGTCCCTGGACAAATAATGTGAAGACGCTTGAATTTTTTTCCAGGTGATATTACAGTGTACAAATTTGTCTTAAATCAACACTATTAGAAACCTCTTGAATGTGATCAAGAGGAAGTTGGATGATCACATGCAATCAAACAAAGCCAAGATGCTTGTATTTTCGCGCCAGGAGTGGCATAAAGTCACCCAACTTCAATGTGAAAGACTGGTGGAGAGCATGTCAAGACGGATGAAAACTAATTATTATTATTATACAATTGTTATTATTCCACCAAAATATAGATTTTTGAACTCTTCCTATGTTAACACATTAGTACTCTGTTATTTAAAAATGAATTTTATGAACTGATTTTCTTTGCATTTGACATCTGACAACACTGCATATTTTTTGTTATTTTTACGAGTTGTCATTTTCTGCAAATAAATGTTCTGAATTACAATATATATATATATTTTTTACTTTACCCAATCAATTGTGAAACCAGATACAATGATGAGTTTGCAATGGTCTCTTTATATCTTTACAGAGCTGTATAAGCAAAGGCAAATGGGTGTACCTTGACTAATGGCTTGAAGACTGGTGTACTTTAATAAGGAGATAATTGGCGTGGCAAGGTGGCCTAGTCGTCAGGTCATCTAACTGGTGTCGAAATTATCCCTAGTTCTAATTTTCCAAAAGCCAAGATTAAAACTCATTCTGTCTGTGAGCAAGACAGTTAATCCAAATAGCTCCTCCTCCCCTTGTAACATTCCCTCCAGTATTGTGCACAAATCTGTCTAAATCTGTGTTAGTGAGCACTTCACAGGTATGGCATATCAAGATGCTGATTAGACAGTATGATTATTGCACAGGTGTGCCTTCTGCTAACCACAATAAAAGTTCTAGGGCTAGGCGATATTGCATAAAATGAATATCTAGATATATTTTGTATCTTTAACGACTAACAATATACATCTCAATATTTAGTTATTTTAAAAGTTTAAAAAATGTGTACACATATGTAAAGAAAAAAGGGGATTTTCTTTAGTTAAAATTAACAAGTGAAGAATTGCACTTTCGTTGACAAAGAGGTGTGCAAGACACAGACATTGTTTTGGAACATTTACCAATCTCTGTCAATTTATTATTCAAATGTATTTTAGTAAAAGAATAATGCTCAATCATATTAGAAGTGGTGAGTAAGTATGACAAATATGTCAGCTCTATTTTGTATGCAGACATTCTCAATATATTTGGCATGATGCCATGACAGTGGCTAACAGGAGGGTCACATGAATAAAGAAACAATATGAAATAATTATATAAATAGTTATATAAACTAGGGCTGAACGATGTTGTGTTTTATCATCGACATCGCGATGTGCGCATGTGCGATAGTCACATTGCCGGAACATGCGATGTGAAGAAGGGTAGCGCCCAATGACAGTATAGGTAGCACCCTGGGTAACACACAGTTTACATAAGTTTGTTGTATGGTTTGTTGCTGGGGTGACATGCACGCTCCGCATGCCTGCACAGTGATTGGTTCGCTGTGATTGGTTCGTTGTGCCGCTGCTCACAGCCAACATTCTCTGTCACTGGCAGTCCTGTACTAGCGAAAAGTAGGATGTTGAACAAAAACAGGTACTGTACTTTGTCTGGAGTGTTATAAAGTTGTGGCCACAAAACAAGGGAAAAAAAACCATTTGTCTGATCACTTAAAACGGCACCACAAAGCTCTTTAGGATGAATACAAAATCAAATCTCGATGTCAATCAAAACAAAACACTGTTTGCGATGCCTTTGCTAGTGTGACACCTTACCAGAAAGGCTGTCAACGACAGAAAGAAATAACAAACGCAATAACGTTTCATATCGTAAAGATATGTTGCCATTACACGTCGCATTTGCTTAGCCATGATTATGATGATTACCAACACTTTTACTTTGGCACTTTGGGTAAGAAAAGTTGACTCAAAAACAAAAGATTGTGTACCAAAAAGTTATTTTATAAAAAATATTTATTTTCAGTTATATTTTTATAAACCAATCAGGGAGTTGGTGTAAAGCTGCTGTTTTATATAAAAATGTGTACTGCTTTTCTGTTTACAGAGATATGGTCTAATTTTGTAATAAAATATTAAGTGACCTTTTTGTCACTTGTAATGAAGCTTGTTTATTAGTGAAATTATTAATATCATGGAATGGTAATTATTGACTGTAGCCTACATTGATGGCTTGCAATATTGCAATATATATTGTTGGGAAACAAAATATTGCAATGTAATTTTATTCCAATATCGTGCAGCCCTAATATAGACAGTCTTGTGGGCCCAAATTCGCCCAAGTTCAGCTGTCCAAAATTGCAGGATGAGAACCATTTACCTAGGGCTACTGGTGATTGCAAATTAACTGCTTATTTTAAACTCTTCTTTTATGTGAACGTTTGAAATAGAATTGCTTTTGGCCTAATGATTTCATTAATTTTTTGGTCAAATAATTATTTGCAGATTAGAAAAAAGTTGCCTGTTCACTAACGATACACTCTGCAGAAATGTACCCACCAGGTTTAAAAAGCGATCTTTTTAATACAAGCGATCTAATAAAAACAACGGGTTATATGTATTTGAACATACACTCATCTAAAGGATTATTAGGAACACCATACTAATACTGTGTTTGACCCCCTTTTGCCTTCAGAACTGCCTTAATTCTATGTGGCATTGATTCAACATGGAGCTGAAAGCATTCTTTAGAAATGTTGGCCCATATTGATAGGATAGCATCTTGCAGTTGATGGAGATTTGGGGGATTCACATTTAGGGCACGACGCTCCCGTTCCACCACATCCCAAAGATGCTCTATTGGGTTGAGATCTGGTGACTGTGGGGGCCATGTTAGTACAGTGAACTCATTGTCATGTTCAAGAAAACAATTTGAAATGATTTGAGCTATGTGACATGGTGCATTATCCTGCTGGAAGTAGCCATCAGAGGATGGGTACATGGTGGCCATAAAGGGATGGACATGGTCAGAAACAATGCTCAAGTAGCCCATGGCATTTAAACGATGCCCAATTGGCACTAAGAGGCCTAAAGTGTGCCAAGAAAACATCCCCCAAACCATTACCACACCACCAGCCTGCACAGTGGTAACAAGGCATGATGGATCCATGTTCTCATTCTGTTTACGCCAAATTCTGACTCTACCATCTGAATGTCTCAACAGAAATCAAGACTCATCAGACTAGGCAACATTTTTCCAGTCTTCAACTGTCCAATTTTGATTTATCGCCCAGCCCTAAAAAAGCCACTCTAAAATGTGCAGTTTCAACACAAAGCACAATGCCACAGATGTCACATGTTTTGAGGGAGCGAAAATGATAACTCATATGCAGTGATTTTAAGCCACAAAAGATGGATTAAGCACCACGGCCAGCTCCAGTGTCGACTGAATTGTTTGTGATTCCTTAAGATGCAGAGCTGGCCGTGGTGCTGAATCCACCTGTTGTGGCTTTTAATCACCACGTGGGAGTTGTCAGTTTCGCTCGAAACTGGTGACGTCTGTGGCATTGTGCAACATTTTACAAGCAAAAATTGAAGAGGGATGCGCTGACCAATAACACCATACAGAAATGGAATAGCCAAGGAGACCACGCTCCAGGACCGTTTTGATCACGTGGACTGGAGTTTGTTCAAGATCGCCTAAGGAGGGAATGTGAATGGATATGCTCTGTTACTAGTTGTATTAGCAAATGCACAGCAGATGTTATTCAGTCAGTCACAGGTCAAATCTAACCTAAGTTAGATTCCACCCCAGTCTGAGGTCCAGATTGCTCAGGAGCAGGTTTTCGTCAAGGATGTCTCTGTATATTGCTGCATTAATATTTCCCTTGATCCTGACTAGTCTCCCAGTTCCTGCCACTGAAAAATATGCCCACAGTATGATGCTGCTACTACCATGCTTCACTGTAGGATTGGTATTGGCCAGGTGATGAGCGATGCCTGGTTTCCTCCAGACATGACGCTTGCCATTCAGGCCATAGACTTCAATCTTGCCATTTCAGACCAGATAATTATTTTGTTTCTCATGGTCTGAGAGTCCATCAGGTGCCTTTTGGCAAACTCCAGATGGGCTCTCACGTGCATTTTACTGAGGAGTGGCTTCCGTTGGCCACTCTACCATACAGGCCTGATTGGTGGAGTGCTGCAGATAGGGCTGTCCCGGACTAAGAATTTTTTTGGTCGACCAAGACTTGACTGATCTCTCTTTACAATCGACTAATCTAAATTTTGAAATGTTTTTTTTTCCTTCCTTCATAACTCTCACTGATTTTATTGAAACAAATTTGTTTGATGCTTTACAGCACTGTTGGAAGAAATAATCAAAAACAAATACACAAGTAAAAAGGGTGATTGACAAGACAAAAATGAATCTGATCCGACTCAAATCATACAGATTTTCCGGATTCAGCCGCTATGAAATTATTCATAATATTAAGCTTCAGGTGTCATCTGTTGTTGCTCGAATGCCAATATAATTACAACTGCCTAGTTGTAGTTAACTGTTAAGTAATATCCATGTAATACAAAAAAAAATGTTGTTTAACATGTAAATAACCAGAGCGAGTCAATTAAATGACTTGTGCTATAGCCTTTTTCAGAACCACAGATGACATTCACCGCGGGAAAATGCGCCTGTATACCCGGCAGACGAATGGGGAACTGTCTTCAACGGACATTCGATGTGATATCTTTAACCGAGATTCATCCAATTGTAAACTTAAATGTAGGACATAAACCTGTTTTGCTTTGTCTCTGGTTATAACAATAGTGGCGTTTTTGTGATTCGATCATTCAAACTTAGCACAGCCAAAGCCAACATACAGTAGCCTAAACATATCATGTAGTGCAGATGTTAACAAGTATTAAACTTATTCAAAGCAGGTTACCATGCACCTACATAAGCTGTTTTGAAGTGGTAGGCTTAGGGCTGGGTGATAAAACAATAACAATATGTCTTGCGATAGACACATAGTCAATACCAATAAAAAATGCATTCGATAAAACGTTAGATCATTTCCTTTTCTTTGTCGGAAGTTTAGTGCCGCAGCGAGTGAGGAAATTGTTAATAAAACGGGAAAAGTCAGCTCGCCAGTATGGCAGTTTTTTGGTTTTTAATAGTCTGACCGTAGTCAGACCAATGTCGTCTGCAAATTTTGCAAAACCGTTGTCCCCACCAAGACTGGTAATAACACAAACTTGTTTTCCCCACCTTCTCAGGCCTCAGGTTTCTCAGTTTATATTTAACATTCTGCACTATTTTATTACACTTTACTAAGCATTTCTTAAGTACTCTAATGTGCACCTTAGTGTAACAGATAATTATTACGTGTTCATTGTGATTTTAGACTAATGTTTACATTTTAATTATATGAGTGTTTTCCAAGGTTGTGTTGACATTTCTGCCTTTATAACTGAGGGGATTATAATCAGTGGAAGGTTAAATAAAAAATGAAAACGTTTAAATGTCTATTTTTTTCCTGCTCCTTATTCAAAATAGGTCATAAAACACATCAATAATTATCGATATTGATCGATATGAAACACTTATATCGTGATAGAGTTTTCAGCCATATCGCCCAGCCCTAGGTAGGCTACATATTTAAACGTGCAATATGTAATTTTTGGCCACCAGGGGGCTCTCAATCAAAACAATAGCAAAAGATGTACTTGGATGACGTCGGGAAGATGCGTGGGATCATGGGTTTTGTTATCGTCGTCATTGACAACCTTCCAATCTAGCGTCTCCGGCAGAAAAAAATGTTCACTGACAAAGTAATGTATTGTTAAAAATATAATAACTTTATTCACGTTATGTTTGGCGGCTCCCTGGAACTTAGAACAACTATATTATATGACGTAATTGACGGGCGACAAAAAGAAATGTCCCGTGTCTTCAAATTAAATTCTTTCAATGCAAAGTATGTATTTTGTTATTGTTTTGATTGATATTACATATTGTACCTTTAATGTTGAACAATGTTATGAAAACGCAAAGTTTGCGTTCAACTTCGAATTCCCCTTTACTTTGATGAAATGCTTCCATACTACAGATTTATTATGCATTTATTTAGAAAGTTCTATAATACCAACAGTAGGCTACATTTCAAGTGCAGGACAGGTTATAGTGAATCTAACAACTGCTACAATTGCATGCTCACATGAGAAGTATGAAAAAAAACTATGCAGATAAATGAAAAGAAATTACAGGTTATGGTATGTGGTATAGGCCTTATTGAATATAATTTTGGAAAACGCCTTTGTTAAAACAAATTTATTAGTGTGGCACTACACATAATACTTGACTTACATAATATAATATTCTGTAGCACATTTATTTCTTTCAGCAATAGTGTAGTTAAGTGACAAAGGCAGGAATACGACCTCACACAGCAGATCGCACACTAGGTTTGGTGCGTTGCGCATGGTTTCATTCGCTCCGCTCCCGGTCATAACATGAGCCCGCCCTCCCCAAATTAAGATCCACATGACCACGGCTGTCACACAGCCATACGGCTGCTCAACAAACAAAAAAAGCCGACCAAGAGTATATCGACCAAACAATCCACCAGTCGACTGAATGGGGTCAGCCCTAGCTGCAGAGATGGTTGTTTTTCTGGCAGGTTCTTCTCTTTTCACAGAGAAATGCTGGAGCTCTGTCAGAGTTGCCATCGGGTTCTTGGACACCTCCCTAAGGACCTTCTCCCCTGATCACTCAGTTTGGCCGGGCAGCCAGCTTTAAGAAGAGTCCTGGTAATTCCAAACTTATTCCATTTACGGATTGGGTTGGGTACTGAGATCTGGTGCTAATACGGCACCGGTGCCTTAATGACCAGTATCTACATGACCAAATAGCAATGTGGATTTCGGTGCCTCATTTCGATGCACTGATATGCCCACGCTGCTCTCTGATGTCCGAAACAGCCGTTAGAGGCAACAGAAGCATCGCTGCACGTGTCGCTAGTTATCACTACACTCAACAGGAGCTAATGTTAGCCTAACGTTGGCTAACAGCTGGATTAAACACGGTTAAAAAGCTGACAGCTGAACACCGTAAAGTGTCACTGTTTTTCACTGTAGAGGATCCAACAGCAGGACATTAAGCAGTGTGCAGCTGCAGTTGTTGGATAAACAACACAGACTGTGGGTTCACTTGAAACTGGTAGCCTCACAGTGCATTCAAATTTATTGTAAAATACCCTTATTACCGTTATTATGTATAGTTGTTATATATGTTATTAAATCATTTATTTTGACCATATGGCCTTAGCAATAAACAAGCCATTCTTTAATATCGCTGACTGTTGTTTAGTAACCTTCTTTTTTATTTTCTTAAAAAGTATCGGTTTAGGCATAGAAAAAATCCCAAATGATACCCAACCCTATTTACGGATGATGGAGGCCACTGTGCTCATTAGGGCCTTCAATGCCGCAGATTTTTCTGTACCCTTCCCCAGATCTGTGCCTTGATACAATCCTGTCTCTGAGGTCTACAGACTTCATGGCTTGGTTTGTGCTCTGACATGCACTGTTACCTGTGGGACCTTAAATAGACAGGTGTGTGTCTTTCTAAATCATGTGCAATCAGATGAATTTACCACAGGTGGACTCCAATCAGGTTGTGGAAACATCTCAAGGATGATCAGTGGAAACAGGATGCATCTGAGCTCATTGTTGAGTGTCATGGCAATGGCTGTGAATACTTATGTACATGTGCTTTTATCATCTTTTAGTTTTAATAATAGGACAGCAATGAATTTAATACATTTCAGAATAAGCCCGGCGAATAATTTCTGGATGCACTGTATTTGTGCATTATATCTTCTCTAAATAAACTGTGTTAATAAAAGAACATTTATTGGTTGCCAACAACATGAAGGCTCCCATCAAAATATACATAACTAAACACCTAGCATACTATGTTAATACACCTCCTGTGAATTCCTAAACACATGCAGGAAGCACGTTGATGTAATAGCCTTCCAATATACCACAGAATGTTCAGAGCCTACGCATAAACTAAATAAGTATCAAGTGTCATGAAAAGACACAAAATGCATGGGTGAAATTTCAGTCGGTCGGTCAGGTCTCACTAAAACGCACACAAATGCACAAAATGCAAAATATATGATGTGTAAATTCATATTTTTTTGCACAACATCATTGATGTTACTCTTTGTATGCCTTTGTGTTAATTACAGCTCTGAAAAAAATCATCAGTGCCTCTGATTTTAATATTGATGGGTATGTGATTGGGTAAAAGGAGCATTTTTGTTTTATTCCATAAACTGCTGACCAGATATATTGACTACAACAGTAGGCTGTCACAAAACATCAGACATCAGATTGGTTTCTTGTTTTCATGCCTGAAGTCAAATGTGATTTAGCTGTTCTGTTTTTATCCCTGTAATTACTCCACACAGCCTTTACATTACAGGGTTAGTCCATTCATTCTAAATTGATGTTCTTTCATTTCTATTTGTTGTGACTGAGATCCAGGCATTTGAAATGTCACGTAATCACATATGTGAGACCTTAAACTTAAGTGCATTTAACACTGTTCACTGCAACAGTTTGCCTGCCTTTCTTACTCGTTCTTTCTTTCACTTTCTGTTGCTCTCTGTCTCTCTTGCCTTCCCACCCCTTACCACACACTGCATATGAACGAATGCAATTAGACATGGCTGGCTGGTACCCTGATCCACAACGCTGGCTGACAGGGCTGTTTATCATGCTCACAACAGCTCTTTGCCACTTTAAGCAAGAAAAGGCACTTGGATAATTAATTGAGATTATGCTGTAAGATATATGTGATCTTGTTGTAGTGAGCACACATGGCAAACAAATTCAGATTGTAAACTTTGCCACTCCTGAGTTCAACACAAACACAATCAACACACCTTACAGTGCCTTGCGAAAGGATAGATTTTTGGCAATATATATATATGTATATATGTATGTATATATACATATGTATATATATATATATGTGTGTATGTATGTATATATATATATATATATATATATATATATATATATATATATATATATATATATATGTGTGTATGTATGTATATATATACAGTGCCTTGCGAAAGTATTCAGCCCCCTTGAACATTTCGACCTTTTGCCACATTTCAGGCTTCAAACATAAATATATAAAATTATAGTTTTATGTGAAGAAGCAACAACAATTAAGACACAATCATGAAGTGGAACGAAATGTATTGGATATTTCAAACTTTTTTAACAAATAAAAAACTGACAAATTAGGCGAGCAAAATTATTCAGCCCCTTTACTTTCAGTGCAGCAAACTCTCTCCAGAAGTTCAGTGAGGATCTCTGAATCATCCAATGTTGACCTAAATGACTAATGATGATAAATAGAATCCACCTGTGTAATCAAGTTTCCGTATAAATGCACCTGCTCTGTGATAGTCTCAGAGGTCCGTTGAAAGCACAGAGAGCAACATGAAGAACAAGGAACACACCAGGCAGGTCCGAAATACTGTTGTGGAGAAGTTTAAAGCCGGATTTGGATACAGAAAGCTTTTTCAAGCTTTAAACATCCCAAGGAGCACTGTGCACGCAATAATATTATAATGAAAGGAGTAACAGACCACTGCAAATCTACCAAGACCCGGCCGTCCCTCTAAACTTTCAGCTCATACAAGGAGAAGACTGATCAGAGATGCAGCCAAGAGGCCCATGATCACTCTGGATGAACTGCAGAGATCTACAGCTGAGGTGGGCGAGTCTGTTCATAGGACAACAATCAGTCGTATACTGCACAAATCTGGCCTTTATGGAAGAGTGGCAAGAAGAAAGCCATTTCTAAAAGATATCCATAAAAAGTGTTGTTTAAAGTTTGCCACAAGCCACCTGGGAGACACACCAAACATGTGGAAGAAGGTGCTCTGGTCAGGTAAAACCTGGTCAGGTAAAAAACAAATGTTTGGCAACAATGCAAAACGTTATGTTTGGCGTAAAAGCAACACAGCTCATCACCCTGAACACCATCCCCACTGTCAAACATGGTGGTGGCAGCATCATGGTTTGTGCCTGCTTTTCTTCAGCAGGGACAGGGAAGATGGCAAAAATTGATGGGAAGATGGATGGAGCCAAATACAGGACCATTCTGGAAGAATCATTCTGGAAGAATACAGAACCTGATGGAGTCTGCAAAAGACCTAAGACTGGGACGGAAATTTGTCTTCCAACAAGACAATGATCCAAAACATAAAGCAAACTCTACAATGGAATGGTTCACAAATAAACATATCCAGGTGTTAGAATGGCCAAGTCAAAGTCCAGACCTGAATTCAATCGAGAATCTGTAGAAAGAACTGTAAACTGCTGTTCACAAACGCTCTCCATCCCACCTCACTGAGCTCGAGCTGTTTTGCAAGGAGGAATGGGCAAAACTTTCAGTCTATTGATGTGCAAAACTGATAGAGACATACCCCAAGCGACTTCCAGCTGTAATCGCAGCAAAAGGAGGCGCTACAAAGTATTAACTTTGCACGCCCAATTTTTCAGTTTTTTATTTGTTAAAAAAGTGTGAAATATACAATAAATTTCGTTCCACTTCATGATTGTGTCCCACTTGTTGTTGATTCTTCACAAAAAATTACAGTTTCATATCTTTATGTTTGAAGCCTGAAATGTGGCAAAAGGAAAAAAAGTTCGAGTGGGCCGAATACTTTCACAAGGCACTGTAAACTACATTCAGACCGAACGCGAATTGAGCGTGACATTCGATTCTATAGCGTCTAGTTGGACGCTTCAACAATTTGAATCCACACCTGTGTTCAAAGTGAATAGGACGTGCAAATAAAGCGAGTGTTTGAAGTGAAATAGACGTGCGTTCTAGCCTGAATTCGCTTCCTGTGGGAGGGGCAAGTGCTAAGCGGATGTCTGTATGGCTTGATTGAGCATTCATCGAGAGAGTCCCCACTCTGTATTTGCTCTGGAGAGCAGAATGGCCCTTTTTATTTCTATCTCTGTAGAAATATGAACTTGTGTCATATAGCTCAGTATGACTGCTCACTGTTAAAATTAGCTGTTCTGCCATGTTGAATGAATGTTGAATAAGTCCGGGAATTCATATCATATCATATCAAGTGATAGCAACAAGCAGGCACCTGATAGGTTAAGGCGGCACAAACAGAAGACGCAGAAGTACAGATTTATCAACTCGGTCGTCAGACGGCAATTCGCTTCAAATCGTGAATGCACAAAAAGCACCAAATGAAATAACTTGCACTAAACTAGTCTATCGCGCCGCAGGACATTCAGACTCTCGTAAACGCGTCTTTACATTGACTTTACATGGAAATCACTCCAGATGCTCAATTCGCGTTCGGTCTGAACGTAGCATTGGAGTAATCAGGAATGGAAACACACTCCTGGATGGCTTGTGTAATGGGTTCACCATCAGTGGATATAAGGAAGTTGTGGTGGAATCTGCCACAGGGCTTGTAAAGCCCATAACGTGCATTTTGTCATTTGCTGGCACTAATCACCCCTGGTGTCTAATATCAAAATGCCGCCATATTACTCAACACAATCAAGTGAACAACTGTGACAAGGCGCAATAATAAATGAAAACAAAGTTGCTATTCCACTCACAATGTACATGCTGGAAAGAGGCAGGCTATTTATTGGCATAATTACAGTATATAGCCCTCTCAATCAGAATATTTTCATTGAAATGTGTAGAGCAACACATGGCATATTAATCCAATTTGCACCATGTTTCTTAGTTACAGGTTGATAATATGGTTTTAAGAATAAAACAAATATAACTGTGCATCAAAACAAAAAAAAACATTAATCCTGATTGGAACACTATAAAATCATCAGTAGGAAATATATTTGCTCATGCTTATTCTTGTATTAGATCTGTAATGCATTAGTTCTACCCCACTGGTGAACATTTACATTTTAGTAATTTAGGAAATGCTTGTGACTTACAATGAATACAGGGACATTCCCCCTGGAGCAACGTAAGGTAAAGTGTCAGGGATCGAACCGGCAACATTCCGACTACCGGTCTGACTCCCTAACCACTGAGCCATCTGCGCCCCTGTAAACCCCTGACTGGCGAGCCAGACACAAGAAGCTTTATTTGCACAGAACATCTGATGTGCTCAACATTGAGTTAAGGCCCGGTAAGGATTTGGTCTGAATTTTGCAAGGCAACATCTTTAGCCAACAGTGGGGTCAACTTGGCAACTCCAAACAGAAAACACAGTGAGGTCATTTGGAACGAGCAGCATTTTCTCACCAGAAGAGTTAGTGGGAGTGGCTAAAGAGATAGATCTGGGGTGTCTTTGCTACACTTTCTACTAATAATTTTGTTGAAGCCATTTGAGGGTCTATTTACTGGGGCCATGTGTATGGGTGGATGGACCGACCTTGACGACAGGCTGCATGCTTAAAGAGTGATGGGCGGGGATCCAGATGAATAAAGCCTACCTGGTCTGCATGGCTCTTCCACTCTCTCTGCTACGAAAGAGGCATATTAATCTGCCAGTGCAGAGGCCCATCATACAAACATCAGTCCCCTCACACTGCCAGTGCAGAGCCCCATCATACAAACATCAGTCCCCTCACACTGCCAGTGCAGTGGCCCATCATACAAACATCAGTCCCCTCACACTGCCAGTGCAGTGGCCCATCATACAAACATCAGTCCCCTCACACTGCCAGTGCAGAGGCCCATCATACAAACATCAGTCCCCTCACACTGCCACTCAGTTTATGCGCTACAGTAAGACTTGGTCCATTCCCATTGCAGTGCTTATGGGAGAAGGCCACACCAAATCTCCTTTCACCTTTCTCTTCCCTGCAGATATCTGACATACAATCTCAAATTTAAGCACAGTCATTTCCATCTGTTAAGTGGATACCCTACCAATTTTGACAACTGACTTCTATTGGCCTGTATCAAGATAAAGGTAAAGTATGGAACAAACAGCACCCCAACATCTAGTGCCTAGCAAAAGTATTTAGACTCTGACCCATTCTATTATATTACTGAATTGCATATGGTACCCTGACATATTTATTTGTTTTAAAATCACTGCAAATGCAAATCAATTATTATGTGACTTCAATATTATACAGGGAAATGTTTTTCAGCAAAATATGAATGGAAATATTTTGCTCACATGGGTATCCAACCCTTCTGCTGTGAAGGCTCCCAAATACACAGATGAAGAAAATTAACCTAATAACGACAAATTAACCTTACCATTGAGCTCTCTTGTGAACCAATAAAGTTTCTATTAATTTTTTTGTTAAAATCCCACTGTTTAAGGCTCATTGTTAAGGCTGTGAAAATTAAGACCAAAGACCATTATACTAAAACTAGAGATACGGAACAAAAATGATTGGGCTAGGGAAATGATACTAAATCATATATGATATCACAGTAAGGACAGATGGATCTTTTGCAAAGATTTTTTTTCAATTCTTTTTTATGATTAAACCATAGGAAGCAAAGGCTATAGGGAGACAGGCATGTAGGGGGAGACAGAGATGAAGGGCAGAGACAGTGGCTGAGCCGGGGCTCAAACTGCAGTCACCAGGGCACCTGTGGTCCAGATCTGGGAGCTTAGACCACTACACCTGCTCTGGAACACACTGTTGGAACTTTGATCAGGAAGTGGAACCTGCATCACATCACCCAGACACTGCCAAGAAAAGGCTGTCTAAAGTTTGCCACATATCCTGAAAGTGAATAACCGTGTTCAGATTAAACTCGTATTTCTTCATATGCTTCTAAACTACTCCAACAGGTAAGTATGGTTGCGGTGGCAGCATGATGTTGTTGTAATGCTTCTCCTTAGGAATGATTTTGAAATTGAAGGAATAATGAATTCTTGAATCTGCTTCAGTATGTTAAAATAATTAAACTAGCAAGGAAATTCACCTTTCAGAAGTAAATGATCCCAAAAACCAGGCCAATAAATAATTCAGTGGCATAAGAACAAAAATGTAGAGGCATTGTAATATTTGAGCACCTCTTTAATATACTTTTTAAAAATACTTTCTACCAAAGAACAACTTTTAAGAAGTAACTCACACCCTCAATTTCAGTTTTTGCCCGCCCCTTCAAACATTCAAAACATTCTAAATCCGCTACAAAAACATTGAATCATTCGAATCAATTCCATCTCATTAACATTTGAGGAGGTACCACCCCACACGTCTTCATACAACCGTCCTCTGGGTGATGTAGCAGCTTTTTTCAGGTTTCTTTTGTTATGGTGTGGTGGTACAGGAAGTGGGAGGAGGGGTTGTGTTGTGTATCGCTATGAATTTCTTTTTTTTCTTCCTTTTTGCTGAACTGGCAATAAATAAATATAAAATATAAACTGGATTCCATTTTTTTTCGAGTCTCTTTAATGTTAAGAACATTTTTGAGGGTTTCATCTAGGGAATTTTTCCCAGTTTTTACTTTCTAAAACATCCAATAGTTCCATGCTGAACATTTAATTATCTCCATTGAAGCATGTGCCACTAAAAACCTACTGTTAATGCTGATACATATTATATGGAAGACCTGAGGTCAATGTTGAATGAATAGCTCATTTCAGCCTCTCTGACAATCAAGTGACTATTAACAGGTAGGGCTTTGACTTCAAAGGCACCAAATGTGAACAGAAAATGGAAGACATTTCTTATAAGGGCAGCAAGAAATTAAGAAAGGAAATGTCAATGCCAAATTAAGCCACTTCCTTGATTGGGCTCTTTAATTACACACATTCATATAAAGACACTGGACATACACAACATTTCACAAGGCGCACTAGTATCAGTTGGTGGGACCTTAGGAAATCAGTGACAGGAAATTCCTGACAAGAAACAGTGAATGGGATTGTGTATGCAAATTGAATTTGCAGATGCTTATAGTTTATCTCCTAAATAAGGAATGTCTTGTATAATAACTGCCCAAAAACGTTAAAAAAGTGACTAAAATCAACGTAATATAAACTTGAATCTATTATAACATATTCATCATGATGCATTCATATAACTAAATCCAGGCCAACTCAAAACAATGCAGAACTTGGTAGTGAGATAACAAAGTTAAATGTTGTGTCAGATGGCTCAGTGATTAGGGAGCCAGACTGGTAGTCAGAAAGTTGACGCTTCCAGTCCCGACTGTGCCAAATGTCATCGTGTCCTTTGGCTAGGTACTTTACTCTAAGTTGCTCCAGGGGGATGTCCCTGTACTTACTATAAGTTGCTCTGGATAACAGTGTCCAATAAATGACTAAAATATAATGTGATCTGATGTGTGATTTTTCACCCATCTTTTACTTAAAGGGTTGGAGAAAGCAAACCCATGCCTCCAGCCCACAATGTCTGCTGCCAAATGTTAAACATGAACACGAGATCTACATTTTATTTAACATTAATGGTAAGTTCAGTGTTTAAAGTGCAAACTAGATCTTCACCTCCTTCCTCCCTCATAGAATGGGAGGCTTCTTGAAGAAGGGTGCATTTTCTCACAACACACATTCCATGACTTACATGACAGCATGCTAAATATTGGCGCTGTACTGAAGGCAAAGGGTGGCCCTACATATTATTAGGTCCTTGTTGTTAATATGGTACTAGGGGTTTCCATTATTTTGCCCACCTCATGTATTATGTAATTCATGAATACTAATGACAAGTGACCTAGGCACCTGAGTGCAAACACACTGTGTTCAACATCAGCAACAAACATATTAGCCTATTCTAGGCTACTGAAAAACGAATGGATGTAATTGATTATTATAGAACTTGGGTCCCACCCAAATAAAGGTGGGAATGTGATGAGGGACTTTAAGAGAACTGGATTGCAATTAATATGTAAGCAAGATGTACGTTTATTAGCTACACAATGTAAAGACTGTCTTACTTAACGTGGGTGCAGAATAGCTATAGCATGTAAAGAATCTTCTTAAAACATTAAAACCAAAAGATTGCAATGGGTAACATTTGTGTTGAATTGAGATGAGCTTTAATAATGTGTTAATTGTCATTGCTCTTTGCATTCAAACCTTTTGCGTTGTACGGTAGTATTTAAAGTACCATTGTCACTTACGTTGTAGATGTGAGTAATTGTCCATTGGGTTGTTTTACAGAGATTCTTTCAATCCAATTTTAAATCCAACACCGGGCCGTATCCTTCAGTAGCAGGTCGGTGCAGAAGTGAGTAGCCTATTCAAGGAGTATCAAACCATGGTGCAGCTTGCCTTCCTCTGGCAAGGTATAAATGGGTCTTTTTCAAGACAAAACAAATTAGCATCCACATGCTGACCATGTAGGACTTAGCGAGACGATTGACAAATCATAAAATTATATTCCTGTTCTAATAATAGATTTCAGGTGATAACGAGATATTAAGCAAGGTTGCTTTTAAGCTATTGTAAGCAGATAGCTGAACACCCAGACAGCATTGCTCCCCATTCTATAATCAGGCTGTCCAAGTTCAAAATGCAACCTGAGTTATATCTTCCTTTCGAATACGATCCTGGTTACCAATGTGCACATACGTGGTAAAAAGAACCGCGATTACTGAGGGTTTGTTCGATTGCGCTCATTGGTAGATTCCGTCATCACATTTTGATGCAGCCATCGCCTCCCCTGCCGTCTATAAAACATTCTATATCCTTCTTACGATTAAAATCAAATAAACAATTTCATTGTATTTCTCCCCTCGCATCAATAGAGTGGAGACAGAAAGGAGGTGCGGAGGAAATGAGGAATGGATGATGATAGAACGAACGCGGACGCAAAAGGAGTGTCCTGAATGCAGCGAGCGCGTGAGTAAAGTGCGCGGCAGGTAGGCTACAACAGATCAAATCAAACCGTTCATAACTGTAAAAACTACACTTCGAGTGATTCGAGACCTGATACAACCTACAAACCAGAGCCCATCTATTACAGCCTATTTAACCTATTACACCGAATATAACGAATTCGCGTTGCTGTGAACCAACACTAGGCTATACTTGAAATCTATTAAAATTATGCTATTTTTGTTTTTTTTCAGGCTTCTATTGTTCATTTAACAATTTGCAATCCTATAAGAAATATGGACATGTACTCTGAGCAATTTGTAGCAGAAAGACATGAATTGTAAGAGCACAGATTATTTTAGGCTTCCTTGGAAATCTCCTGCATTTCTAGGCATTTAATGAGTACATCAATGTACTAAGGTCAAAAGAACTCAAGGAAAATACAAAAATGCAAACTCATAGGGTAGCCTACATTTCAAACTGTCAGTCTATTTACTTCAGTGCGAAATACCACGAAAATTATTGGAGTTTCTTCATTCCGAGACTGGACAACTATATGGCCACAGTATATGGGAAAAAGATGGAAAATACGACAGAAGAATGGAATTACTAAATGGATTACATATTCAGATAGATATTGAGATGTTTCAGGATGTAAGGGATATGGTAACATAAAAGTAGCCTGAGCGATATGGCTTCTAAATATTTGACTATTATTCAATATTATTAGATCTAAATGGCTGCATGAATTCCTTTGAACTGTACTTAGGAAGATAACTTAGGAAGTGGTCTAAATAGTCCTCCCTAAAGGAGAGTTCTGGACATGAAATATTGTTCTGCTTACAACACATTCACTGCACTAAAGAAACAAGCACAATTATACATTTCAAACGCTATGATACATTTAATGATGAAATGCATGCTGGTAAGATGTCAAGTCTTTTGCATGCTCTAATACTGTAAATGTACAGAACAATAAAATGTTTGATTACATTTTTAAACTCAGACTTGAGTAGAGGCAGTAAGTATTTTAGGGTTGCATTCAGATAAGAAATCCTGCTTTCCTTTGTTACTATGGAAACGTTGTGTCAAGCATGGTATAAAAAAGACAAATGCATTTTCTACTTTATCAACACAGTGATCCTCAAAGAGCTATTTCATGTGAACTGAGTTTACCCACCTTTATGATTTTACCACTGCAGTAATGATGCAACATCCTTTTTATTTACTTTTGAATGCTATCCTACACCAGTATACTACATGTTGCAATATTGTTATTATATTACAAACTGTGTCACAAATTACAAATTGAAAAGCCATCCCAAAATATTGCCCAATAAACACACAGCTACACTGGTTTAATGTTAGAATCCTGAGAGTAACCTTGCAAAATTGATTTTTAAAATCCATATTGCTTAATTGAAGCAGAATGGGGAGTCTGCAGAAAGATCCACTAATTCCATCACTTGCATCTCTATTTCAATTTCACCTATTGCACCCAGAGGCGTAGACAGACATGTGTTGGTGGGTGTGCCTGCAGAAATGTGGATGATCCATAATATAACCCTTTAAAACCTATAAATAATATTTAAGACATTTTAGCTACTAAAGCTTAAAATTGCAAACAATTAACACCTCATTCTGCTGCCCTAACAGTATTTTTTCCACTGTAAATGTATTGCTCTTAGATTTCATAAGCAATGGATGTTTACACGTTTCACACACATCCAACACACAACAATCCTGTCTGGTGTTCTGAGACTTAAGATGTTTCTGCCAGTGGCCTAACCATAGAGCACCAGGTAAACCAATAGATTATTCGGCAGGCACTGCATTTATTTATTTATTTTTAAATCAATTTGGGATGTATTTGGTTGTGTTTAGTATATAATATTCATGTTTTGCTAGTCTTTCATCAAGTTCATATGGAACATAGGTACATATCCAAACTTAGTGGATAGGGTTTATTATAAAAACGTCAAATTATTCATGCTACTTAAAAACTTTTCATAGTTGTTGTTTTTGTTGCCATTATCAGTCTAACACTTGCCTAGATTCAGTTGAAATGCTTCTAAAAAATATTGTTATAGCTGTTCACAAACACAGCCTAAAGACAAACACATTTATTTAAAATCTTAGGAAACTGTCTACTGTATACTTCCAAAATATAATAAACCCTTTCCTTTTTAAATTGATGATAAATCTGTCTAGACTTTTTTGACATGGCTTGTCCACAGGTTAGTATCTGTATCACAGATCCGTTTAAAACTTTTATAACGGTAAGGCTTCTTATTCAGCTCAGGAGTGCCATTTATTTTAAGGAAAAACCCAAAGCTATAAGGACTACTAGTACATTACATTTTACCATGTGGCTACTCTTCACATCCAGATCTATTAGAATACAGATATGTTAGCAGGGCTCAGCAGTTAAAAATCCACTCGTTCAGAGCAGTTCTTGCATACATTTACAGGTGTAAAACCTCTCTCTTTCTCACTGCAAAATAGATTTTATTCTCATTGCAAAGTAACCCACCTCTTTATATTGCTTGATTCATTGTTCTATTTAAAAGCATATCTTATATTGGCTACCATTACGATTTTAATTAAGCTATCCATATACTCAATATTAAAGATTTTTATAACAAATCTGATGCCTAAATTTAAAGAAGGTTAATGCTAAGTAGAGCATGAATATGGATCCAACTTCCTCTCCAGAAGAACTGGTCAGACACCTAGAATATGATTGATTTGATAAACAGTATGAATAGCATGACAAAATGGCCATCAGACACTAATCTATTCTCATACAACAAGACCCAGGAATATACATGTGTTTTGATCATTCTGAACATGAATTATTATGGAAGGTTTATTCATTAAGACACTGAAGTAATGAGTAATGAAAATGTGGCATTTAATGTGAATTAATTATGGGAGTTCAGATGGCTCAGCAGTTAGGGGGTCAGAAGTATGCCGGTTCGAATTCCGGCTGTGCCAAATCTAATTTTGTCCTTGGGCAATGCACTTTACCATAAGTTGCTCCAGGGAGAATGTCCCTGTACTTACTGTACGTCACTAAGAGCATCTGACAAATGACTAAAATGTTAATAAAATACTAATTTGCAACATGGGTAACTTCATATCTGTGCCCAGTGCAAGACTCCAAGACACCCGCCTTCCGGTAAGTTGCAACCACTGCCTGTACGACAAAGGCCTTGGACGCATTTATCGATGGACTTTCTTACAGATCTCTCCTCTTCTGATGGCTGAACCACTATCCTTGTTGTAGTAGACCATTTTTCAATGGTGGCAAACTTTCCAAGACAACTTGGAATGTGGTCGCGGTGCCGTCCGACAGGTCGGGCTTTGGCATCTGGAGCTACCCGTTGAGTGGGGGGTACTATAACATCCAGCACCTGTCCGAATCCGGCGTTCTGGTCCCCCTTACTGATTACTGTCTACTGACTTCCCTTCTCCAAATTACGCACACCTGTTCCCGGGTATCTATCCTTGTTTTGCCTCGTATCATTGTTGTTGATTGTTTTGTTTTGTGTGATTGTTGCCAGTGATCTGTGTATATTCCATTATTATTCTAAAATTGATGTTTATTTACATGCAAGTTTAGTTCTAGTTACCTTGTTCAGTATATGCAGTATTGCTGCTCGTAGGTCAATGGCTTAACCAATGACAGGTTATGTACAAACAGTACAGTCAGGTGTTAGTGGCTGTTCTTCTGTATTAGTCTGCCTTTTCTTACAGGCCAGGTGCTCTGAAGATCTCCTCCTTGCTACATTTAACAAAGAGTCAAATGTATTCCTTATGTTCAATGGTTATTTTTGCTTGCCTTTACCTGGTCATAGGTTTTAAGTAAAAACTTCCCACAACGGATGACCCCAGCCTTGTACTTTTACTTTGGACTATTTACAATGCTGAACATTTGACACAATGTGTTAGAGCAATATTAACAAATTAAATGTGCTGTCCCTTATTCATAGTTTTAAGAGTATGGTGATTTGTTTATGTCTCATTGGGGGAAATGCCTGGAGCCATCACTGAGCAGGTGCCTATCTCCCCTCTGAACAATTCTGCCTCGAACGCGCGTCTATTTTACTTCCAACACTTGCTTTATTGCACGTCTTTTTCGCTTTGGACAAGCAAGTGGATTCAAATTCAAGCGTCCAACTAGACGCGATAGAAGCTGTCTGAAAGTAGCATAAAACCTACCTTGATGCGTAATGCGCGAGCGGGTGCGCGATGGTCGACTGACAACGAGAATAATCAGCTGAACAATAATACGGCCGTGTTCCGATTGTTCTCATCTCAGCTCCACCGAGACAAAATAGACATGCCATTTAAAAAATCTTTCATTTATTGTCAGAAATAGCATGTTTTCAAAAGCATCACTTTCATCAAATTTTGTGTGACATATTTCTAGTGGGCAACTGACTGCAAGTAGGCACATCCGAGCAGGCTTATCTGCCGGAGCTGAGCCCCGGCCCAATTTAACCACTGTTTACAACCAAAAACTGCAGTTTGGGAACCATGAACAAATTCTTTTATTCACTTATCATGGTCACGAAATGACAGAGATACGTATAACTTAATACAATTTACATAGATATTATATAGAGTCAACACACACAGACTCCCATTCACTTTGGTGATGCACGGCAGCCATTTTGCGCCAGAACCCTCACCACACATCAGCTATCAGGTGGAGAGGTGAGAAGTTATATATGCCAATTAGGAATGTGGGGGATTATTAGGCTGCCATGATTGAAATGAGTTCTAGTTGGGAATTTGTCACCAGGGTAAACACCCCTACTCTTTTGATGTCCCCATCACTGCCCTGGGGCATTGGGAATGATCTTTAGACCAGAGGGAAGAGTGCCCCCTACTGGACCTCCAACACCACTTTCAGCAGCATTGGTCTTCCATCCAGGGACTAATCAGCCCCGAACCTGCTTAGCTTTAGAAGCAAACCAGCAGTGGAATACAGGTTGCTATGCTGCTGTCTAGGTTATCACCATTAAACTCGTACTCTGACATGGGCCTACTCAACACAAGATGCATACAACACTGCACACACACTGCACGCTGTTAAAGTAAGAACATAACCAAATTAGCCTGACTTTAAAAACTGATGGGCTACTGACCGAATCTAGCAATCAATAAGACATTCAGGTCTTGCTAAACTCTTTACACTATTTACTCAAAATATTTTTCAGGTAGTATACTCAATAGTGTTTGTTCATGCCATGTCTGTTTCGCTGAAGTCATGTCAAAGTCTGGTCTTTGGATGTTGAGAGAAGCTACCTGATGCTGTACTCCAGCGATACTCATTCCTGCTCCTGCGAGCTGCAATTCCGTAGGTTTTTGTTCCAAACCAAATTTAGCACAGGTGACGCCAATCATTACTAGGATGAAACTCTATCTCAGGGTAGTCGCAACTGGGGTTGGACCAAAGACTTACTGAATTGCGGCTCGCGGGAGCAGGAATGAGTATCGCTGCTGTACTCTGTGGTGGTGCACTTCCAACTGTTAACTAGGGCTTAGAGCCACCACTAAGACGGTCCCTCCAGTTGTGCTACTCTCACTGTCAGTCTGACAAATTGAATGAGAAACTTCTAAAGCCAGTTGAATCCAACCCTCTCCCACCATTGATGGACTCTGTGGTCTCATTTGCAGAGTTCTGCCTGTGATGGAGAGGTTTGGATTCTAATATACTTTTCACATACAATACCAGTACAGGACCGCATTGATGGCGGCTACTGATAACCTTTCAGACAACTCTGAAGCGGCTGTACCCTTTCATACATCATAACTCTGTTTTGGCATAGAATGTTGGAGATCGCTTCCCTGACAGAAAACATTCATGCTTGATGTGATGCCAGCAGAAAAAACTGCAGGTTTTATATCCAAATAGCAAACATTGAAATTCCAATGATCCTCTTCAAACATTTTACAATATAGATAAGGCACAGGACAGGAGATGGGAAAAACTTACCAAAAAGAAAAGACAACTTCATGCATTCAATATGCTTTGGAGGAAAATCTATTTCATTAAGAATGATGACAGTGTAAATCAACGCATTCTCATGGCAAGACGTTGGTAAAGGAAATTTTGCTGCATTACATAGGCAGACTTACGATATGGCCTATCAAAATGTGAGTTTTATTACGTATTGAATCTTTGTTCTACCGTTTACAATTGAAAGTACTTGGGGAACGATTAGTTCAGGGATAATATGCTACAGTAGGTTAGTGAGGTTAAAGTTAGGGTAAAATGAGATTAAGGTTAGGGTAAAATGAGATTAAGGTTAGGGTAAGGTTAAGGTAAACTGACTGTTTTTACATTTCGTAAACCCAGAAGGCATACGTTTTCCTGCCTCCGGAACATCACATGTGGACGTATGTTTTTTTTTACGATTTTGTATGTATCGCCATGAGAACAGCCTGTGTAAATATGTTTTATTAAGTTTAAAAGCTAATAACTTTTTGAATGGATTTCTTATTCGGAATTCTGCCTATGTGGTGAATTAGTATTAGAGAATTTGATTTTAAGAGCTACAGTAAGGAAAATTAAAAGCTTTGCATTGCAGCTGTGAGAAGCAAGTGATCATGGAGCTGGAAATGGGGGCGTTCATATTGTCTAGAAACTTTCTTCTAACTTCATACTTCAACAGCTTCGTAACAACATACCATCAATATATAAATTATATTTTCTTAATCAAAAACCCTTCCCTGACTGAAAATATACATTACGCAATGGTGCGTTGTGTTTAGCCTATTTAAGTATGAAGTTAGAAGAAGCATTTTCAAGACAATGAACATCACCAGCTCTGCATTCGCTTCCTTTTCAGCTGTGATAGATAGGCTACCGGTTAATTATCATTAGCAATGGATTCAAATCTAAACCTAAATTCACACCCCAGTTTTATCAAGAGAAAAAAAACCTGATGACCCTCCCCAATTTCCCTCCTTGTCTCCCGTTTAATTTTGACCTTTCCCTATCTCATTTTAACAAATTACTTTTTGTAGAGTAAGCAGCAGAGTGCAAGCACTGACCAGGCTTTGCTAAAGCAGCTTGAGATTTGATTCACATTTCTGGTTGCTGTCACGGCAAAAAGGTTGGAGACAGGCGCTGAGGAAAAGGGTCTCTTTAATTAAATGCAGCAGTCAAACAAAAACAGAGTACAGGCAGGGTTGAGCATTAACCAAGGTTTCATATGTAACACAAACAATATTCGACGAGGAGTAAACAGAAAATCAGGCCTTTATAGGGCTACTAAGAACACCCACTAATCACTACACCTGCTGACAGACACATGTACTAATCAGGAGGCTGATAACTATCAATACAATCCCTAGAGGTGCAGTACCCAACTCCCCCTAATCACCAGAATAATAAAGGAATGCCTAACCTCCTATGAAAAACTTCCCTGCCCCATACCAACACAAAGCCAATCAATATTCTGGAGAACCAGAACGCTGCATTCCCCTCATAACCCTTACAGTTGCTTAGCTTTGGACATG
>JACXGM010011067.1:0-25522 GCA_016801145.1 Umbra pygmaea | reverse complement strand
CATCAAAGTACAACACTTTAACCGGACACAGAATTACACAATTATACCAAGAAATTACATGTCGTTTACACTTCTAAATATGATCTACGATCTAAGCATGTCTTATAAGGTACAGTCTAATACAACAATTAGTCAACACATTCGCTATGGCAAGCACTGACGTGTGGCCAGGAGAGTCTTTAAAGAGATCTCATCCGTTTAACCTTAAACAAAGACTTATATTTCCCCTAGAGAGGGGACGCCCCCAACTCCCGCTGCATACGAACTACCTATCAGTTCACTGGCTGGAATTGGAGAAAACAAATAGTACATTAGCAATTAGATTATACGTCGCCTTGGCGCCTCGGCGCATCCGGGCTGTAACAAAGGACTGGGTTTGAATATCTTCCAGAGGGGGAGCTAGCATTTGTCTTCTCCTAGAAACCCAGTGGAGACAACAAAACACCTGTACAACCTTTACAAGTAATAATACCAAACTCCCTTTATGGGTGGATCAAAACCAAACTCACCTAGGTACAGGTTTAAATGTGTGATATACATTGGGGTTTGCCCCCTTTCCATGAATCTTAATTCATCCCAGGAGGGATGAGAAGTCAGCTGGAAGGAGTCAATATTTGGTCCTATAAACATTAAATTCCCACTACAGTATCTTAAAAGGTTTATGCTTTGTTGATGTTAAAACAATGATTGCAATGTCCACATGGAAAAGTGCCTACGGGTTTAGAATCCAAATGGTTTTAATAATAGGAACGAGATGGCTATGTACCAATTTGTCATGTAAAGTGGGTGCACACCTATAAGAAAACGCAGGTGGTTCTTTGAAAACATCCTTAAGAAGTGGATCACTCTCTAGAATACTCCAGTTTTGTTTGATTATGTTTTTTATTTGGGTAGCTTCTTTACTGAATTGAGTAACAAAGAAAATGTGATTGGACTTTGGAACTTTTGTTTTTTCCATTAGCAAACTGTTCCTTTCCAATGATGTTGTATATTCTGTTTAGTTGGTGTTTTCGTTTCAGTGAAATGCATGTAGTTTGAGTTGGCAATGTCCTTTTAAATTCTGTGCTGACACCTCTTTCTAGTTTGGGCATTTGCTAAGATAGGGTTTAAGTTAGGTTAGACTGGTATCTTGTAGGTCTGATTAGTAACGACATTCAGCCATGTTCAATTAGCTAGTAAAAAAATGTTGTATAACCTGACCAAACTAGGGAAAGGTGTCAGTCATTGTAATATTGTTACGCTGTGTTGAAAAGGCTGTCCGGGACCTACACATTGTAATGTAAGTTGTGAAAAGTGAGTCGCTGGAGTTTGGAAGTTAATGCGTATGCTCTTTACTTGTATGTTAAGCTGTCAGTGTCTATGCCACTGTTGAGAGCATAGTAAGCTATATAAGAATATCCGTTGTGCACTCGATCCGGTGGTACCCTGCAACCTGCAATACATGTATCTGTATGTTGCCGGATCTACAAATAAAAACAAAACAAGCAACAACCATCTACATTCCTGTTCAGTCTCGCTCCTTCATATCCACCACACCAAACGTGACAGATTGACCGACCTTAGAAATGGGCGGCCGAATAGTAGGTTTATGCACAACTGCAAGCCTCTGGAGGATCCTAGACCTTGAGGTTCACAAGACTACAGAGGCATTTTAGCAGCTGCTCTTAATCCAATGAATTTGTCTGGCAGGAACCTTCCTCACTATGCCTTTATCTGCACAAACCCATCTGTGCTCTGAATCAGCCACAAATTTCTTCACATTTTACACTTTTTGTGAAAGATTTAGTGAAATATTTATGTTTTCATACCTTGTCCAAAGCATTGCACTATTTGACACTTTTATGCAGCAGAGATATTCTTTTTCTTTCCCATATTGCTTGAAACCTGTGGCCTGCATAATAATGTGGAACATCCTTAAGTAGTTTTCCTTTAATTGGGCTCACCTGGCAAACTAATTATCACAGGAGTCTGAGATTGATTTCAGTGAATCAAAGAGCTCGAAAACACAATGCCATCCATTAACTAAATTCCAATTTGCATAATAATTTGGAACATGGTGTATATTATTATGGAGAACTGTAGCATCCATCCAAAATTCTCTGTGACAAACAAGGGAATACACAGATCAGTAAACATGGTACAGTGCAATAATCTGTATCTGCAAGTTAAAGTAATGGAAGTGGTGTTGCGTACTTACTGTACATCCATATAGTCACGTCACAGTTCTTTGGCCCTTTCAGAGTTTCTCTCAAATGGCACCTTGTACACATTTATTTCATTGTATGTGCCGCTGGAAGACGTGTTGTATTTTGCAAAACACTGCTACATCATTCATTATGTGATCTCTTATCTCCCGAAGCTTGATGGCATTGTTGGCCAAAACCATATTCACAATTGTCATCTCTTGGTCCTGTGTAAACATACGCCCCTGTCCTTCACCATGTCTTTGCCTTTTTACTCTGTGAAAGATTAAAAAACTTAGTGAAGAGTATACTGTAGTACAGACATTTGACGGGTTGTTATAATACAGTAGTGTTGCCATCCACTCCTACAATGCAGTTGTAACATTGTTGGGTATAGTGTAGAGAGAGGGAGTCCAAGGCGGATAGATGGTTGTTTATGGCGTTTACTTATTCAATACTCCAGGAACATACATACACAGAGTAGGTTGCATGGTACCACCAGAGCGAGTGGCACAACCTCTATTAGATGTATACAGCTGACATACGCTACTCTGCCTTCATTCACGGCCAATCATAACATATTGTAACATGCACTCCACAGTGACATGGAACACTGATAGCTTCATATATATATATATATAGATATAGGACATACGCATATAGTGTAACATGGATACTATTTCACCAACAATGATCTTCACAAACCAATGGGTGACGTCACACATGTTATTTCCAGTGATATATACAATGCGATGTAACAATAAAAGTCATGTAATTACCGATTTTTTAACATTTATGAATTTCGGAATCAGATAGAATTCAGCGGCTAAAACACTGTTTTGAAGGTCAAAAGTCCGGAAACAGTTTGTGATATTTGTAGTGATAGATTGTAAACAATGCAGTTTGTGGTAAGGTTAGTGTATTGCCCAGCCTAGGGTGTACTGGCGTTTACAGACTAATAAACTGAGATCGGACTCTTATGTGTTTATATTGTTAATTCAGTTCTTTGCATTATGTTCTGGTTTTGTTAATAGCCATTTAACTAGGCACGCCTTTCTCCCGGTCTGTTCCTGCTGGTATGCTGCCTTCTAGATTACTAACGTGTTGCAGCTGTGTATCCTTACCTGCTTAGGGTGCAGCATATAAGCTGGGCAGACTGAGAGAGAGGCTGTCGATTATTGTTTGAAGTAAACGTTTGGTGTTGCCATTATTTCCATTGGGTTTGTATTAAGGAACAGCGGATCTCTTCAGGAGTGACAAGTGAGTCCCTCGTATTAGTTTGGAAGTGTCAGTAACGATCGGCTGATGATGAAGGCTGAGTAAATGTGTATGTATACTAAGCTATCTGTGTACCATGCCACAGTTAAGAGCTGGTTCTATGATATTACGATTAGCTGTTAATGAAAGCTGAGTAATAATAGTGAGGTTACGATCAGCCGTTGATGAAGGCTGAGTAACAAGTGTAAGCTGTATACATATTCTATAGTGCACTCGCTAGCAAGGCGTACCCTGCCACCTGACATTTCTGCAACCTGTAAAATAAACATCCAAGGAACTGCAAAAAAATCTGCCTCAAACTCCCTCTCTCTCAACATTGGCGCACCCACATCATTACAGTTAGACTTATATAGGTTTTGATCATTTTCACATAACAAATGGATTATACCAATGAAAACAATGCTCCATTTCATTGCATGTCTTTAGTAGAGTGTAGTCAAATTAATCAATTTAATAAGTAGGACTACTTATATTCTTTATAAACGTGCGTGTAACAATCTGAAAATTCTAGCCTTAATAGCAGGACAAGAAGGTTTTCAAAGATGGAGGATATTAAAACCCTTTAGGCTCACCTGACGCTCTAGAGCAGGGTTATTCAACTCTGGACCTCGAAGCCAGATCCACTCCACTTTTTCATTGCAACCCTCTTACTTGAGACTCATTTAGACCTAGGACACCAGGTGAGTCCAATTAATGTTGAGGTAGAACAGAAAACCAGCAGGCACCGGACCCCATAGGGTTTGAGTTGAATACCCTTGCTCTAGAGCGTCAAAAGCTCTATATCTTGCAAACCATCCTTGCTATGAAAAGGGATCAGACGGAAAGAATGAGTGGTGGCTCATCCCTGTGGGTTAAACACAGCTAGAGCTATGGTGCCTCAAAGTCTGTCATGTTTTTTAGACGGTCGCCTTTTTTACTAAACACATTACAGACAGGAAGTGAAAATGATGAAATAACAACTCTGCAATGATGTACAGTAGGACATCATCCTGCACACCACCAACATTTTACAAAGTGAAAAATTATTGGGATTTTAAAAAACATAGAGATATAGTTGATGTTGACTTGTTTCTTATGGCCTCCAAACTTTGCACACTGGTCCAGGAGCCCTGGAGGCTTGAAAATAAGCAATAAAAAACCTTATTCGTTAGAGATAACATGCTTTTACACATAAAAAAAAACAAATAGTATGTTGGATTTCATTTATCCATGTTGTAGCCATTGGTCGGCAGAGTCCAGAACCATAAGGCACTTCACTGTAGGTCAAAGTATGACCTTTCTAGAGGCCAAAAAGGCAACTGTGTGCCATGCAGACCTAAAACGTCTTAGATCTTGAAGTGTTATGGTAGTGGTGCTGGATTGCTCTTTGGATCCTCACTTAAGGAAGCCATCTTAAGGTTGGCATTTACTGGGGTGGAAGACAAACAGTGTCCTCTTTCGGAAGTCGTCCCCTTGGCCAACCTACACCTACTGGAGGGCAGCTCCCACTCAACCCAGTTCTTCTCCTTTTTGGCAGCTTATTTTTACAATTGCTATGGCACTGCTGTTTCCAGTATTAGCAGTGACTGTACCCAATCCACTCAGAAAGGAACATCTTGGGATTGAAGATATTGAATTTAACAGACAATTGGCATTATCATTAATGATGATGACAGTTAATGCAACAAACAGCGTGGAAATGGCTTTGAAGGCCAGAGTTGAATTAAGCTGTTCTAGGGTATTTGTTCACATATATTATATATTATCATTAGGAAATGACAACACCTTTAATATATAGTTCCTAAATTTCAGGGCACCAAAAGTATTAGTTGAATTGCATGACAATGTTTTTCTGATTAGTAAGGTTCCTGGGTGTTGTGGATTAATAATGTAAAGTACATCATTAAACACACAGTTTAAGGATGTACTTTACATTATTAATCCACAACATCCATTACCTGCAATTCTATGCATACATTTCCTGCAATTCAGACATTTTTTGTTGTTTCAGCTTATGCTATCTTGGATTTTTTTCAGATTCTGTAAGAAAACAATGACATACTAAAGCTTAAAATCCAGTGCTGAGGTAAGTAAAATTACTCTTTAAGACTTGGATAAGTGTGTAGATGATTCTGCAGGAGAGAATGAAAGAGAGAACAACCGAGGGAGAAAGTAAAAGAAGGGGACAGAAGTAGAGAACGAGGGTGAAAACGAGAGACCTTTAGAGACAGAGAAAGAAAGAGTGAAAGTGGAGATAGAGAGAGACGGGTAGAAGATTGATTGCTGGCAAGTCTTCACTCAGCGATTTCTCATCTCTCCAGAGACTCAGCTCAGGAGCAGCTCACTGCCTGCCTACCCGCCGCCCCCCGTCACGCCACAGATAAATTGACAGATGGTGGTGAAGGAGAGAAAGTAAAAAAATCACAAAGTTTTGGCAGGTCTGACTCAGGAATGTATTGCAAAAAGTCTCGAGCCAATGGGAGCGTGTAGAAATGTGTCCGGAAATGACACTTCCCTCCATAGGACATTACTTTTCACCAGACTTCTCTGTAGGGAACAGTGTTCAACTTGAAAGCCAACTGTATCTGCACTTCTACATGGGAATTACTGGTACATAATTCACATATAATGGCTTTGTTCATTTGTCAACGCATTAATCACCAACAGGGACAAAACCGAAGGCAACCAATAAGAGGGTCCCACAACAAATTTAGTCATCATAAAAAAATTAAAAATCTAAAATGGAATGAAAACTGATCTTTTTTTGACTTGTTGTGTATTTCATTCAGAATATTTGAAATTTTGAATTTATAGGTGATTTGCATATGCATTTGTTTTATTAAACACGGTAATCTACATGATTTTGGGTCTGATCTAGGTGTTCCTGACAAGATTTTGTGATCAGATACAAATTATTTGAGTTGTTGCCTACTTGGGGCACATTTGCCAGGATAACACAAAGTCTCAGATATCCTGATATTTACTAAATGTTTGATTTATAGGCAAAAACTGTCCAATGCTCTTGTAGTGTGAGATGCAACTACATGCTTTCAGAACGCACATCAGAAAAAAATTCATGAGAGTTTGCTAGGGAAGAAGCCAGTCAGATAAATACTTTATCGCATCACTCTGAATGTCTAACTTAAAAGTGAGGCTGCTTTGAGCAACAGCTCATTATAGCAAAGTTAAGAGTACAATCATGTTGTTTTGCAATACAGTGGGCCTACCGGTAATTCATGAAACATGTCTAATGCTTGATTTACCATTTGACCATCATTATAATGAATAACAACCATCATAAGAGCCTCAGTAACAACAACCACAACTTAAGTATCAATAATTGTTAATATAAAATAAGTTGACAAGGAATATAGCACATACAAACGTATAGGCCTTCCTTAATGTATCATCACCATATTAATTAGTAGGCCTATTATTCTTCCTTTCACTTTATGCTGTGGTTGTCTCTCATTTCTGTTTGATAAAGTTTCCATTTGTAAAGTTTGGTTCACTTTTGTATAGGCTGAGTTCTTCCTGATGCACCATTGAACTTGCTTTGCCTAAGTCAGTCATGATTATAATATCCACTTGGAGAGCATAAATGGTCAATATCATTTCGATGGCAGAAATCTGTGCATGTTTTAGGTTATTACAAAGACAAAGAGTAAATCATAGAGTTTAAGTAATTGTTCTTGTTCAATTCATTTATTACTTGTTTCCTTCAAGGTTGGCTTGTTTCCTTCAGAGTTTCATTTATTTGATTCAAGATGTCTTAACTTTAGTAATGTTCTGACATGTCTGGTCTTGTTTTTTCAGGATTTCATTAATCAGAACTGTGTGGGACCTACCAGGATCAGGAGAAAGCTCAACAGGTGCGCTTGGACCGGGAGCGCATGAGTCACTCCTGGCCAATGTGAATTCTATTTTGGGAGCTCTGTAATGGCTTGATGGGTGAAGTTGGAATTTGGTTCACCTAAAAATGAATAAACAAAAAGTTTATTTAATTAAACTATTTTCTTGTCTGTGACCTGTGACACGAGAACTTACAATTCAATTAGAAATGTCTTTTTTGCTCTAGTTCGTTTAACTTCAGGATTTATCTTTGATGACTTCAGTCTGTAATGTATGCTGAAAGCTGTCAATTTATTGGTTGATGTTCACCACACCCGCATAAATTATGGGTGTGTTATATGTAAATCAGGACAGGTGGCACACATTCTCACTTCCACGCCTTTCATAGCACTTATCAACCTGTGATGAAATCTATGCTCATTCCGACCAGGTGCGACAGTGAATCACACTTTTTAATGATTGTAAGTCTCTTCCCAAGCTTGAATCTGAGATCTTTTCTGAGAAGTGTTCATGAATGAGGACCACTGTCTTGCCACTGGTTTGTGTGTTATTGAGAATTCTCACAACCCACCAAGTGATTCACAATTTGTACAATGTGGCTCCCCATCTGTGTTACATCCTATAGTGTGTGCCAAGAAAATGTAAAGAAAACAAATCACTTAATGTAAAAGACACAACAATATTATAATATTAAAACTAATGTACTGTGTAGTTGGGGCAAGGTGCTGGATACATCGGCCAGGCCTCTGGTGCTGGAAAGGTGGGCGTGGGCATAGAGGGCGTATCCACAGGCATGGGTGGAGCCACAGAAGTAGAGGACTGAGCCACAGGCATGGGTGTAGAGAGCGGCAGACTGGTCCAACAAGGCTGTAGTGGTTGCGGCAGTAGGGTGGGTCATACTCTGTATTTTTTGTTAATCAATTGAGAGGGGTGTTCAAATAATGTATTTTGGTGTGTAGAGCACAAATCTGTATAATCTTTACAATTCTGATAAAAAATAAACTACATCAATTTGCAGTTGAATATTGTTACATTTTGTAGTTTAACTGTTTTGCTATTATTTCAGAATTAACAATGAGAGGCCATGATCTGCCAGAGCATAAGAGACAGGTGAGGACATTGGAAAGGCAGCAGATGGGAAAATGCTGTAGCAGCAGAGAAGACAGCAACAAAAGATTTTGAGAGGAACTTGGCGGATGGTGATCAGGATATGGGATTGAAGAGAAGAAATTCCGTATATGAGTTTGCCCCTGAAACTGGCCCTGAACCTTCAGCGAAGATACAAAAAACTATGATGAAATTTCAAACACTGCCCTTGCTAGTGTAAGGTATGGTATAGGGCTGAGTCCAACTGCAGCTTTAGCAACCACAGCACTGATTGATAGAAGAATCATCACAGAAGACAATACAAGTAAAGTGATTGATAAGAACAAGTTCAAGAGAGCACAGGAGAAGTTGATGAGAGAGCTTGGTGAAGAGTTTGAGGAGAAATGTAGGGAGGAGGGAGGATCTCCTGCATCCTTTTTGATGGAAGTATTGACATGGCTAATGTGATGATTGAAGCTGAGGGCAGTGACCAATCTTCTCCTGCAAAGATCAAGGAAGAAAACCAGTGTTGCTAGTGAGCCTGCCAGCTAGTGAGCCTGGCAGTAACTATATGTTCCACTTTACTTATTTAAATGCAAATAAACAGGAGCCACACGCTGAGCAGATTGCTAGGATCCTGTTTGCCTGGCTAAAAGAGAGGATATTTGATTTGACCTTTTGGGCCATTGGAGGAGACTTATCAAATATCAAGACTGGTATGAATGCTGGAGTAATGAGGAAGCTGGAGATGCTCATTGGGAGACAACTTGTCTGCACACTGGTGAACTACCCTTGCATCTCATTATTGACTTTTATGGCCCTATTAGGTCAGACAAAACTTTTTTGTCCCAATAGGAAAGCTCTTTGATTCTGCTACAGACTTGGATATTATTCCAAACCTTACCCAGAACTCTGTTGGCCCTCCACTGATCAAATTGCCAGACAAGGTCATTCAAGATCTCTCAACTGATCAACACTATGGCTATAATATTGTTTGTGCAGTCAGGGATGTAGTGATTCCTGCCAAGTTGGCTCTGTTGGAGATTGGACCAGTGAACCACAGCTGCTGCTTCACCACAGTAAACAAACTTCTCAGGCTCTAGATGTCAAAGCACAGACTTAGAGGAAAGAACTTAAAGAATGTTGTGCAATTTATTTTCAAATTCAATGAGAAGGTAAAGGACTCCTGGATTAAAGGGCCTAGGCACATCCTGTTTCAGATGGACTACCTCAAGTCTCAGATGAAGGAAATGCTGGACGTTGTGATGCCAACAGTGAGAAGATCTGATTGGTATGCCCAGTGTGAAGCCATACTCCAAACACCGCTGTGCTCGGAGGATCAGAGGGAGAGGATTGAGTGGGTGGAGAGAATCCTGGCCATCAGAGGAGAGGGGGACCCAGAGACTCAGCTGGTGGACTCCTTTGTCAGAACCAAAAGGACACTTGAAATCAATTTACTTGAGTGGTTAAGGTTAGGGTAAGGGTTTGGATAACGCTTAGATCAAGTTAACAGCAAGGTCTCACTGTGTGCTCATTGCGGACATTCCATGAAATTGCCATGGATTTTGGTCTGTGTTAATTTCACAGAATTTTCTACCATTCCGTGAAGCTGCCACGGATTTTGAAGTTAAGACTCTGTGGTCATTTCACAGATTTCTGAGAGATCGGGCTGCAACATTGGTTACTTGATCAGCTGGTCAGAATGTGTGTCAGATCCACCTCTTACCTGCTCCCTAAGTGCCTTGGAGGAGAAAAACTTCATTAACACCCCCATGGAGGTGCTTAACTGGCCTTGCCACACGCAAAGTATTGAGAGTGTTGTTAAAATAATGACTAAGGCTTCTGCTAAGTACTTTTCACAAGAAAAGTGAGATGGAGGGATCAGTGCTCAAGGGGCCGTCAGAAGGCTGATGTTCAAGAATAAATCAAAGAAGGAATTGTGCAACCTAACAAAGTTCAGGAAACCAGGAGATTCTTGTAACTCATGTTAGGATTTCGTTCAGATTCATGTTGGCTCCTGAGTATGACCCGACCTACGTGTGACAGTGAGGTCGGGTCATACTCAGGACCCGACCTCACTGTCACAAGTAGGTTGGGTCATACTCAGGACCCGACCTACGTGTGACAGTGAGGTTACAGTCTGCATAGGAAGAATTCAAAGATCCACTAGCAGTCAATGCTGCCTGGGTAACAGTAGCAGTGGTAGGAGAGCCACTAGCCGGCTAATCTCACTAGCCTGGAGGACTGGTCTCATCGGGTCGCCCATAGCCCCCCAAATAACTGGTAGGAAAAACCAATTTGACTGTACATCTCCTCGGCTACCCTGATATTTAGGGTGGAGGGTGTACTGCCCCCAGATGACTGGAGGCGATCAAGCAATGCCGTAATGATCGCCTGTAGCTCATCATTGTCATAGAATTCTTCATCGCCTCGATGGTAACAGAGCCTGCGCTTACTCTGTGCAGATGAGAAGGTGGAAATGAAACATATTTTAATACAAAAATCACTAAACAAAACCAAGGATTTCGGAGAGTCAAAAACTGTCTATGAATACATAAAACACTGCAATAACTCAGATTTTACTTTAACAATGACCGACAGTGAGAACAAACACAAACAGGAACTAAATACCTAAGATAATGACTGATTTGGTTCTGGTGTGTATGGTTTACGGAAACCCAGACAAGAAACAGAAAGCCAAGCTGGTGGACTGAAGACACTGATTCAGACATTTCAGGGGTGGAGATAATCACATAGATTGCTCATGTCATTCCTTTTTAATAAGAAATTACTCACCAGGCCTCTCTTCTGCCTATCTGCTATTTTTTTGTGGAAAATGATGGTTGATTTAGAAGATTTTATGTAGAATGACTGCTGCTACTTTTCTTATTACAGATCTAGCGACTAGACCTACGACTTTTGTACTATGACTATAGAAGGCAGCAGAGATAGTTGACAGATTGACTGTATTTTGTGACACAGGATTTGGGGGATTTTATTAGGATCCTTGTTAGCACCTACTTTTCCTCCAGTCTACACAAAAAATAGGGCAAAACACATAAATACATATATTTAAAGAAAAGGTATTACAATGCGTTGTTTAATTACAATGCATTGTTCTAATGAGGTCTTAAAAAAAAAAAAGACAATAAAAACATTATCACACACGTAGGTATATTACAAAAAGGTAATAGTTATACATAACATCCCAACTTTGCTTTTTTGTAACCATTGCTTTGTCCGAGCAGACCCTGAAAATCTCATTGCACTGTTGTGTAAGCAATACATTGTGTATTCACTAGTCTATTGTGTTTGAAGTCAACACTATGCTTACATTGTTTATTTAAATGTGTGTGGTTACAACCGGTGTAGATCATTTTATTGAATGAACTGAGCTGTAAAAAACAGGATGCCAAAACATCCAGCTATGCTGTAGTATACAACCTTAAAAGGTATACTGGGATACATTATACTGTAGTTTTTAATATTTTTATTCTACCACCTCTAAAGATCTACTCAGCTATTTGTGCCTGGTACCATCAACAACAAACTTTGGAGTGGACACAGGGCTTGTTATGTATCCCTGCTCATGAATACCACTTGTCTGCAGTGCACACTAATTACTACATACATGTTTACCAAATACAACCACAGTCAATTTAAAATCTTTAAACTGGGAAGTGTAACTGATGTGGGGGTCATTGATTTTAAATCAAGGCTTTGCTTTAAACAAAAGTATGGTGACATAGATCAGATGTTTACATAGGCCACCACAGCCTCTCAGATATGCAATCTGGTTTCCGAGCCGGTGGTGGGTGCACCTCAGCCACACTCAAGGTTCTAAATTACATCATAATTGCCATTGATCAAAGACAATACTGTGCAGCAGTCTTCATCGACCTGGTTAAGGCCTTCGACTCTGTCAATCACAACATCCTCAATGGTAGACTAAAGAGCCTAGGTTTCTCAAATGGCTCCCTTGCCTGGTTCACTAATTATTCCTCAGATAGATGTCAGTATGTTAAGTCGGGGGTTCTGTTGTCCAGTCCTCTGGCTGTCTCTATGAGAGTGCCTCAGGGTTTGAATCTCGGGCTGACTCTTTTTTTCTGTATACATCAATGATTGCGCTCTCGCTGCAGGTGACTCTCAGATCCAACTATACGCAGACAACACCATTCTCTATACATCTTGCCAATGTTGGACACAGTGGTAAGATACATCCAAAAGAGGTTAAATGACTTACAACTCTCATTCCGGGGCCTAGACTTCCTTTTAAATTCTAGTAAAAATAAATGTATGCTCTTCAACTGATCACATTCTACACATGCCTGCCCAATGAGCATCACTACTCTGGACGGGTCCGAATTAGAATATGTAGACAACTACAAATACCCAGGCATCTGGTAAGACTCCACACTCTCCTTGCAGACACACATAAACCAGCTCCACTCCAAAATGTAATGTAGGATTGGCTTTTTTTTCCGTAATAAAGCCTCCTTCACTCCCTGCAAAACATGACCTAGTGAAAATGACCATCCTTCCAATACTAGACTTCGGAGTCACTTAAAGATCCACCTCGAACTCTCTTCTTTAGATGTAGTATACAGCGCCATCTGTTTTTTCACGAATGCTCCATATTACACCCGTCACTGCAACCTCTATGCACTACAGTAGTTAGGTTGTGGCCGTCGTTACATACCAGATACCAAACTTACTGGTACCATCTCATTTACAAGTCCTTACTAGGTAAAACCCCATCTTACTTAAGATCATTAATCTCCAGAGCATAACTCATTCTGAATCTACATTTAAGCAGGTATATCTCTTTGGTTACCACAAAAAAGCTTCGGCCACCTTTCCTTCCAGTTCTCCAATGCTAATGATTAGAACAATATGTAAAGATCCTTGAAGCTTGAGTCCACTGTTCCACTAACAACCTTTAAAGCATTATTATCAACCTACTATCTGACCAGGGATGTAGTGGAGGCTAAACGCACGTAAACGCCATTTACGCACCTCCCGAAATTCGGAAATAGCGTTTACCCACCTCCAAAGTGCATTTTTCCACCTCTAAATGTTTTATCCACCTCTAAATTGCGTTTATCCACCTTTTAATAGCCTATCGTTCCTAAGCCATTCTAAATTAAGCTTATGCCATTTTAGTTTCATTTTGTTCATTATTAGTTTAATAGGTTGTTAAACCTAAAACAAAGTCTATCCATATTGCGCTGCATTAAGGTATTAAGAATGATGTCGTCACGACACAGCGCCCCGCCCTTAGAGATCACCGTGTAGTGAAGGATAAACCCAGGTACAGTAAATGCCGTTAACCAACTTTTTTTATTTGTGAAATAGGGTTTACTCGCGCGTAGCTACAGTGCGTTTATGCCCTATTCTGTTCAGCAGCACTCCCAAGTGCGCAGCAGACGATGTTCCAGACAAACATAACTTTTTAACAACGTCTATATTAGCTACAGTATAATGTATCAGCTAACTCCTGCTTCTGTTTTAGAAATAGAAAGACTCATACAAAACAAGGCAGTCTCTTGGAAAATTAGTGTAAAGAAACGGTAAAGAAAATAGTTGCTCATATTTCAGTCAGTTGTCTACTGTATCTATCTAGCTCTAGTCAGTCAGTAGCTATTTAGCCAGCATAGCTTAATCAATGCAAGAGCTCTGTACTGTACTGCACATATTTAGCTAAATGTAGCTCAAATACATAGCCAAACTATCAAAGTACAGTAACTCAATTTCATGTGTAACTACAGTGTCTTTTGCACCTCGGCACTCAGCTAGGTTGCTGTTTTAACAGAGAAACTGTTCTCAACATGCCCACTTGGTTAAACAAAGGTTAAATATGTATTTTTTATATGTGTTGCTCATTTAGGTTCTCTTAAATTGCTAATTAAAGCAAATTTTGCTTAAGTGATGAGTTGTCAGTGAGGTCCATGGAATAATGGTTTTGTATAAAATGTTGCTTGTGTTGTAGTATGTGTCTTTCACACCTGTATCTACGTATGTTTGTTCATCAGATAAATGATTTAACATTTTAAACTGTGATAAAAATAATAGAAATGTAACGCACTGTGCCAAACTTTTATGCACCCTAGATATATCATGCAATACAATCAATGATATCTCTGATTGGTCACTAATTCATTGCGCAGCAGGACAATGACCCTAAACTCACGGCGAAGAACATAGTGTACCATCTTCAGCAAATAAAAGAACAAGGAGTTCTGCAACAGATGGGATGGCCTCCACAGTGCTCATAGGAGTGTTAGGTATTGAAAAGTGTTCTCCAGGCAGATCAAAACTGAGGGCGGACCTCACATGACATCGGAAATGTGCACATGAGCATAGTTCTCAGTTTTTAATCATGTCTAACCATACACCTAACCTTAACCCTAACCTTACCCACACTGGAGTGGTAAAATGTAATCCAAATATTACAAATAATTATCAATCAAAAGTAAACATAATGTGAGGTCCGCCTTCTGTTTTGAATCAACCAATCAAATTATTTCTGCCTCCAAGGCAGATCTGCCTGGAGAACACTTTTCAATAACTCAGATTCCTAGGATTTCCACAAATGCCCTGATCCCAACATCACCTATGCTGTATAGGATGACACAGACAGATAAAACCAAGTGAGACAGCCAATGTCTGTAGGACTGTGGCAAGTTTTTCAAGCCGCTTGGAAGAATCTACATGCAGATTTTAATAAAAAAACTGCATAAAAAGTGTACCTAGGTGTATTATTTTTTGTTTTACTGTTTACTGTTTTTAATAGTTATTTTTTCTTCCTGGAACATTTCATGTCATTATTATTTAAATGCATCTTCAGTTTACACATTTTATTTCACATGTGCCTAAGACATTAGCAGAGTACAGTCTTTTACCTTAACAAGAATGCTTTTAATCTCTCCTCCATCTTTATTCATTATAGTTGATTGCATTTTGTTGTTATTAGCTTGCTAATTAATGAAAAGGATGAGACAAGCTGCTTTGTTTTGTACCAACAATAACCAAAATATTAATTTACAATATTTAAGGTAGATAACACAATGGACTTTGTGACTTGCTTAGCTAAATTCATATGCTACAAGAATAAAAAAATAATCTGACTAATATTGTGTAGATCCCTGTTTTGCCTCCAAAAAGCAGCCCCATATGCAACAAACTCCCATGAACTGTGTTCTGAAACCTTGCTATAAGAACCAGCATTAAACTTTTTGCAATTTGAGCAACACTAGCTAGTCTGTTAGTTCAGACCACACAGGAAAGCGTTCGCTCCCCACGTGCATCAATGAGCCTTGGCCGCCCATGACCCTGTCGCCAATTTACCACCTTTCCTTCCTTGGTCTGCTTTTGAACACCCCACAAGAGCTGTAGTTTTGAAGATGCTCTGAATCAGTCATCTAGCCATCACAATTTGGCCCTTGTCAAAATCCTTACACTTGCCCATCTTTCCTGCTTCTTCATTTTGTCTTCAAAGTTGATGTGTTAGAAGAAACAGACGAGCTCACAGATCGAACAGCCAAACTACTGTAGCTCAAATTGATTGAAAAAGTGAATGCTGGTTCTGATAGAAAAGTGTCAGAACACATTGCATTGTAGTTTGTTGCACATAGGGCTGCTGTTTTGGTGGCAAACAGGGTACCTATTAAGCAGGTGGTCATAAGGTTATGGCTGATCTGTGTATATGCCTAGTTTATAGCTAAATACTCAATAGGCTTTGACCATTACATTTAATCTTTTTGGTGACAGCAAATCGTTTTGTTTCCAGAATTGAGCTTGTCTCCTAAATAATGTAAATACATATTGTGAATTATTTTACAGTAGCAATAAAGTAAATTAATAAATGGGCTCCTGAGAAAATGTGTTCCTTGTGAGTAAATGAACCTAAACTATATACCAAAAGGAATTGATTTAGGACAAAAAGGATAAGTGAAGTGACCTTGCAAATTATTAATTTTTATTTGGTTATTATAGCATCACATACAGGAAAGTTAGTGTACTGTAGTTTTGAAAGTCAGATTTCTACAGGTTATGAAAAAAACATGAACAAAGTTGAGTCTAACTTGGCTCAGATGGGTCTGAAATATTGCACATGGAACACAAGTGCTGCCATTGCTAAATAACAATCCATAATCCTGCCCAATTGGGGTAAACAGACACAATCCAATTCAGTAACTCTTCATTTAAAGAAGCATTCCGCAACTTTCGTGATTGCAAAACAATTTTTATGCCACCCATTTTAGTCTGGACATCCAGTACATTGATAATATTAAATGCACAATCTACTGTAAGTAGAATCATTATCTTACCGCAGTTGGCTTGAAATCCAACTAAAACTGGAACTGATCTGTTTTCACCACTATGGCAGCCATTTTAGCCTCAGGGAGAGAACCTTGTTGAAGACGGAATTCTATATGTGCATCTTATAAAACAGTTAAGGCAGTTTAGAGTGTTATAACTGAGTGGGGAATGAGGTCATTTAAGACACTGGGGCCTATATGCAGGGTTAAATGAGGTCAACTCACACACACAGGCCTGTGAGTTATGAAAGAAGCAGGCAGCACTCTTCTCCTCTGTCTAGGAGGAAAAGTCACGGTCACCATGGCTGTGCTCATTCTTAGGAATCAGAATAATTTACAAACAGAAGATAGCTTATATCTTATAACTCCATTATATATTATAAATTAGACTTTAATATTATCCCAGGTCTGATGTATATTTATATAGGACAGTGGTATTCAACTCTAACCCTACGGGGTCCGGAGCCTGCTGGTTTTCTGTTCTACCTCAACATTAATTGGACTCACCTGGTGTCCCAGCTCTAAATAAGTCTCAGATTAGAGGGTTGCAATGAAAAAATGGAGTGGATCTGGCTTCGAGGTCCAGAGTTGAATACCCCTGATATAGGATATTCCAGTAAGGGATGACCTAATCTAGGAATTCTCAATACTTCTACATACTTGCTGTGCTTTTAGGATTTTACTACTACTTCCTGATAGTAGTTATATTCCCGTGACCTGACTGAGTTCAGTGGGGCCGAGGAAACCTTGAGATTAGTATAGGGGCGCAGATGGCTTAGTGGTTAGGGAGTCAGACTTGTAGTCAGAAGGTTGCCAGTTCGATTCCCGACTGAGCCAACTGTCGTTGTGTCCTTGGGCAAGACACTTTACCCTAATTGCTCCCAGGTCGTTGCTGTAAATAAGAAATTGTTCTTAGTCAACTTACCTGGTTAAATAAAGGTTAAATAAAAAAATAAATAGTATACACCCAAACCCAGCATACCCGACACCACAGCGTACCCAACACAAAAGCACACCCAACACCACAGCACATAACACCACAGCTCATACAACAGCACATCTCATCCAACACCACATCACAGCACACCCAACACCAACGTACACCCAACACCACAGAAAAGCACACCCAACACCACAGCACACCCAATGCCAAACTGAACGTCAAAATGGGAAAAAAAGGTGATTTAAGCAATTTTGAGCGTGGCATGGTTGTTTGTGCCAGACGGGCCGATCTGAGTATTTCATAATCTGCTCAGTTACAGGGATTTTCATGCACAACCATTTTTAGGGTTTACAAAGAATGGTGTGAAAATGGAAAAACATCCAGTATGCCGCAGTCCTGTGGGCTAATTGTCCAGTCCTTGGACAGTTGAAGACTGGAAAAATGTTGCCTGGTCTGATGAGTCTCGATTTTTGTTGAGACATTCAGATGAGTCAGAATTTGGGTGCCGTAAGTTAAGTATAGTAGGTGAACTTAAAGAGCAACTTGCAGGTTGAATTGAAAACGGAATTAATAGTTAATGTTGTCGGAAGGGGTCTTTTAAAAACACATATGTAAGCATTTCTATGTTACACAAAACATTAAGCAGGATTTTGATGAAAATGGGCCCATAATAAGCCAGGCTCTGTCTCGCTAGCAACGCGTCATATGACGTAAGCAAAGGTAAATACGAGCTGCGCTCTGCTCTCTCATTGTAGTTGTCGATGTTATTAGAGAAGTGGTGAGAGTCAGCGCGAGATATAGAGAAAGTTTTACAGTAGCCATAATCATAGGAGCTTAGTTTCGGTTTTGGATTTGTCCGTAATTTGAGCATGAACTTTACAGACTACCCCGCATTAGGCCATTTCCGGTCTGTGATTTATAGATGCAGATCTTATTGTTAATCACAATTGTATCTCTAAACATCGCTTTTGGCAGTTATCTATTTCTCCAACCTAGTTGTTTATCATAGATGTACACTACGCTGTATTGAGGTGTCCAATCTGCAATGTGCTCTTTAATCACCCTGTGCATGATCTGACTAAATGCTTCCATGTTGGACGTGTATTGCAGAGCTGCCGAAAAGGCAGGGTTAATGGGATTTGGGAAAAAATAGATAATCAAAATAATAAAATACTGTCAACATGATGAAAGCCAAAGAAATTTCTAAGGATGTCAGAAACAAATCTGCCTCAAACAAAGACGTTCCAAAGCACACTCCAAAGTATTATCAAGACGTATGTGGTTGATGAATCTGCCCAGAATTTGGCCACGATAATATAACAATTTAGGTTGATGCTACTGCTTTAAAGAGACAAAAGAAAGCCCAAATGGACTTACCATCTAAACAAGACTGAATCCTTGTAATTTTAACTGTACTAGAAAACATAAACATGTGAATGGTATCATGAAATCTGATTATCAAGTTGTTTTTGAGCCAATGTTTAACCTAGTCTCTAGACACTGTCAGTAAAAAGTTGTGAGATTTCCAGCAAATCCTAAACAAACATAATGAGTCCAGACCACAATTTATGGTATGAGTTCAAATCAGCAAATGGGGATAAAGGCAAACCTCAAACAATGTAGACCTGGATCAGTTTGCAGCTCAAGAGTGGATTATTAGAGAATGTTAGTACAGTAAGCTTACTGAGGGTTACAAGAAGATTGTAAATACATTCATCATGGTAAAACATTGTGCAACCAAATTAGGTGCCCAAACCATTTATTTTCCGAATTACTAATTCAAAAACTTTTTGTATTTCATTTTGTATTTCAATGGGAAACTATTTTGAAATAGTGCCATGGTGTGAATATCGTTGAAAACAACTCTATTTCATATTGGAACAGTGCGGAAGAACCTAGATGTGTCCTTCGTACCCCTCCTGTGTAACTCCCGTCTCAAGCTCACTCTAAATAGACTCAACGGACAGTTTACAATTCCATTAAATCAACAGGACACCCAGAAGCAGCCACAGATTATGGGGGCGGTATTACATTACATTCTGGCAGATTGGCTGCTGGGTAAGTATGGTGGTGGTGAGGCTCTGTGATTAAAAGCTGGCGGTATCCTGGCAAACCAGCAGTACCTGAGCAAATGGAACTGTCGAGAGATGGTGTAGTGGTGACGGGGAGTGTGGTGGGGGGGTGTTGTCACAGCTATGTCTTGTCTCCTATCTGATGAGTTTTTCTATTCCCCTTTAACCCCCTCGCCCCACCCAATACACCAACCCACCCGGCCACTGTAATAAGAGTTGACACCTATTTGTGACTTATGACTCTATCAAAGATTGCATCTCTTTTCACAGCCCCAGCTGAGCCAGACAGGGGCTGTTAGGGCCAGAGAACGGGAGAGATGGGAGAGGGGTAGAGATATGGAGGGAAGGAACGGAGAGATGAGGAGATGTACAGTAGGGATGGAAGGATGGATATACCTCAAATTCACTACTCGCCGTGGTGTTGTCGGAGAGAGGGCAAGAGAGAAGAATGAGGCAACGGATGTGTGATGTGATTTAAAGTGCAAGAACTGGCCCCAGGGCTCCTAAAGGCAAATGGGTTCACCATAACACAACACACATTAAAGACCATGTTATATGGTGAGCAATGTATGTAAGTCTAAAGTAGCTACACAAGGGAGTGAAGGCAATGAGTACAGTAAGAATGGTCAATTCTACTCTTTCTCCTTTCGTACCAATAAGGGAAACTAGAAGTTTAATAATACAGAGTTTCTCCAGATCAAATACCTCTTGCCAAAAGAAGGCTACTCTTCCAAAAAAATTCAAGCTTTCTTCACACTACAAGCCGGCTCAAATCTGCTTTAGGTTTTTAAATAATATTTGACATACAGACTGTTCAACTAATGTTTACAAGTGACCAAATTGGATTTGTCTGATTTCAGACTGTGAGTTCTGAGCTAACAGATGTGTTAAACAGTCGAAAAGTCATATGTGGGGTAAAGATGCCCTGGAGAAATCTTGTAAATCTCCTCTACCCCAAGAAAAATTACATTTGTTATTTTTATAGGTCTTTAACACTTTATTGAATTAAGAAATGCTTATTTTATGTCATATCCAATTTTTGTTCATACTATTAACAGCATAATAATATACTACATATAATTATTCAATCATTATTAAAAAAGTAGAAGATGGCAAAGGCTAAAGCAGTAGAAAGTGATTTACGAATACATTGTGTGGGACCAAATGTGTGGTTTCCTCAAGATGGAACGGTAACACACATATTCAACACTGTTGACACAATCACTCACATCCCATTGCCCATGAACACAGCACACAATCAAGAGTGCAATCACCAGAAGACAAACACCTGCACATAATCACAATCTGTATATAAGCCAGCTAGTTTGATTCTTTTTTGCGAGGTATTGTATTGTATTCATTGTCTTACTGAGCATTCTATCCTTACGTATTGATACCCTGTGTATTGACCAAGTTTGTTTTTCTGCTTCTCTGAGCTGGCTACGATTCTGTACTTCTGCCCATGTCTCCCTGTTACGACCCATTACCCCTGTTGTTATCGTTAACGAGTACGGATTCTGATTGTGTGCCTTTGCTTGAGCCTTCAAGTGTACCGACCCCAGCCAGTGGACTCTCGACCTTGCTCCAGCCTCTGCCCATTCTGCCTTGGACATTAAGTGCCTTTCTCCCTGCTTGTTACAAGTGTCCATATATATATATATATATCCCTTATCTACCTTGTTTGTTTCCTGGTTGGCTTTACAAATAAAAGGGTTCTGATTTTACATTCCTGTCTACGAGTGTTACACCACACTACATTAAAGTGGTAAAAAAAAGACAGGTCTCAGCAAAATTATAAGCTTAACTTGCATCGTACCCCATACAGAAATGTACTATATGGCCACATATGCATATATGTGGCATATATGGCGGAAAAATCATCACATATATACATGTATACTTACATGTCAAAATATACAATTATTTGCCGTTTATATATATTTGACATACATTTCCACATTAGACATCCATATCTACATTTACCTATGGTTTATAGAGTGTATAAGTGATGTAATGTATAATATCTGTCAATTTACATATGAGATAATGTAAATAAATAATATAGAAATACTACTACATTAATGGTGGAAACATCATCACATATAAGTACTGTACATATATGTCAAAACATACAAAACTTTGCCATTTTTATATGTGACATATATTTCCTCATTTTGTAATTCAAATTTTGTAATTAAAAAAATATGGTAATATATATTATATATTATAATATATGTTAACATTTTTCATATGTATTTCATATGTATGGCCATATATGGCCATATATTAGATTTATGTATGGGGCATGACTAGAATATATGATTCATGAGAAAACACTGGAGCTTTAATGACTGAAGAAGTAGAGCATCTATCTAAAATAAATGTGCCAATGTCTGCTTTTTACTGCTTGTTGTAGTTAATGAGGAGGATTTGTAAACACTGAGTGGTGTGAGTAGTTGGCGGTTATACAGTAGGTGGTGTGGAATGCCTGGCAGTTCTAGTGTTAAACTTCAAGGAATGAGTTTAATTTCATAAAGGGAGAAATCATTCATCTTAAATGCAGGGTTGAGAAGTGGTTTAATGAATATACAGTAAACACCACTAAACAGGTGGACCTACTGTATGGAGTTTGTTTACAGACGATCAACTAATCATATACTTTGTTATTGATTGATCACACCGGTGCCAGATCAATATGTGAACAGAGAAAACATTCAGAGAAAAGCTCCTTTGCTTTAGCAATTCTCTTTTTAAATAATTTAAATTAAACTTTCCATCATAGCAGACTTGATTAATATGTCATTAAGGTACCTTTTCCATTACAGTTTTTTCCAATTGCTAACACACAAAATGCATAATTTGGTTCATTGAGTCAAAACTCAACACACAAGAATGCTTTACACAACACTTGAAGATTAACATTGAACTGCCATGTCAAAACTGCCATTCTGCAATCAAAACTTAACACTCTGACTTCAAAAGGCCTTCTTCAGATCGATAGTTAACACACATGCACATGAACAACAAACAGTCAAACAGACACAACACACTGGTCAACTTTACTCAAGATACTTCTGTCATTTGCAGTTTTTAAACTGTTTTTATTCCCGTAACCAAGCTTCAGTGATTCATTGTACAGGTAGTAAAACAACTCCCATTACAAGTCAGGGATCACTCCGTCGATTGGGGTCGGCCCACGTCACCTCGTCCACATCACAGGCGATGTTCTCCCTTGCCAGGCAACGGGAAAATATCGCCGGGCGTGGCGTATCCACCGGTGGATCGAGCACACCTTGATGTATCCGCATACCTCCTCCATTGCTCGCAGGAGTGGCACGCATGCATGTGTAGGCGGTCATAGACCTTCCACCGCCATGCCGAAAATGATTCCCCTATCAGGTTGAGGACCGGGAAATAAGGGGGCAGTGGAAACTGACATTATCCCAGATGACCACGGGCTGCCCTGGTTGGTCCTATGTGACCGCGGCATGTAGTGCATGCAGAAATGTCAGTATGTGTGCAGTGTTGTAGGGACCCAGGGTGGCATGGTGATGGAGGACCCACTGACCACTAAGGGCTGCACACATGGTTATGTTGCCCCCGCACTGCCCGGCGACATTCTCGATGGCCCTTTGGCCGATGATGTTTCAGTCCCGATGTCTGGTTTTTACCCGAGTCTCTTCCTCTATCTCCTCTCCCTCTTCCCTCCCTGTCTCTTCCTTGTTCTCCTCTCTCCTTCAGCCTCCATATTCACGATTGTCTCACAACAGGTGCTCATACCTGAATTATATAGTGACTGATTGGTGTTCAGTTACGAGTTAAGTGTTTTACGATGTGTGCGGGAGTGTTGCTAATGTCATGTGTGTTTTAACTATTGAATGGACGTGCTGACTGCAGAGTGTTTCATCATTGGCCAAAGTGTGTAACACATGCATGATGTGTGTAGTGTTTTGCACCGTGTGTTATAGAATTGTTTACGGTGCCATGCCGACATTGTGTTTATTCATTTGGTGCCTGAGTGTACCAAATGCATGCAAACGTTACGGTTTCGACGCTTTGGTCTGAGCATTCACTTTTTGTGTTTTAGCAATTGGAAAAAACTGTAATATGTTATTTGCTTTGAGATCCAACCACGATGGCAAACTCTTCCACTTGGCTCTGTTCTCGGATATTACAGCTACCAGTTTTAGTCAACTTAAAATTGCCATGAAAGGTCCTCCGGCCAGCTTCTCCTCTGTTCTGGATGGGATCCAAACTGATGGACAAACAAGGCCACTCATTTAACAGCTTTGAACATGAACTGTGATAATACAGCAACCATAGGGTAGCCCTTGAGAAAATAATTTGCCTTCTGAGCTTCAAAAACCAAAAGCTGATTGACAAGACCTGGAGTCCAGTTCTCTGCGGTGCAATCTTTGGGTGGCAGAGATAACAATCCCAAGCTGAGTTTTCATAGTCTACTTTCATTCATGACATGGAGCACATCCTCTAGAGTAGTGTTCACCAAACAGCTGATCGCAATCTGGTTGATATTCAAGTTATTTCTTGTAAGTCCTGAAACATTTAGTAAATTTGCTATATTTTCAACTAAGTTGCAACCATTGGCTAAATTTTAATCACTCTTAGTTTCATGATTTGCTGTGTGCGCATTGTTCTGTAAGGGAAAATATAATCATATAAATCAGAAGCTAGTAAGGGGCAATGTGCCGAATAATCTACATGCACCATCTGCATGTAGATGGATGTCAACCTGGCTGACCAGGCTGTTCTCATCACGATATGTAAAAAATGTGTACATGTGTATGTTTCCGGAGCCATGGAAACGTAAAGCCATGTGCGTATATGAAACATAAACAAAGCCTGTTTACCTTTACCTAACCGTAACCTTAACCTCACCTTACCATAACCTTTACCAGAAAATACCTAGCATGTTATGCCTGAAATGAAATGTTCCAGTAGAATGACAATTGAATATGTATGAAAGCTCATATTTGAATAGCCATATTCATAAGTCTATCTTCACAATGTGGCAAAATTTTCATTACGTACGGTTGCCCAGGTATTTCTATGAGAACAGGTAGGCTGACAACACAAGAAATGTCAAAATCATATAATTTCTGTGGACCTTGTGGTGTAGAGGGCTAACTGACTGCCTTGCAGGACAACTACGCTACAGTGGTTGTGAAGGTGTACTTCTCTATACAATGACATGTAAAGGTATATTTCTCTTAAAATATTTAAAATGTATCACTTTATGACGTGTCTTCCTCTGACCTCAAGGTTGTCTCTGCCTGCTGGATTGTTATTTGAAGGCACCCCTGGAGGGATTAGATATGGTATGCTTTGACACTATCAGAGTAGGACTGAGTAAATGAGTAAAGATCTACACAGACAAGGACGTAAAATAAAGCCTGTGAACATGGGATACATTCATTATAAAGAGTTGTTTCATTGTAATTGAATAGTATGTTCTTAACTATTATGAAAAGTGACTTAATTAACCAAGAACACATTTATGATGATGCACTGGTATTATTGTATGAACTTTGACCTTGATCAGTGACCACCTGCTGTTTGAAATCCTATTTGCAGCTTTGTACTCACATTATATATGCTGCGTTCCATTATCTTTCCGAGTCGGAGCTCCGAGTCGGAGCTCGGAAGGTTGCCTAGCAATGCGCACCACACGCCCCTTTTTCCTCGGAAATCCGACTTGCCAACTCGGAGAGCACAGAGGAGACCGAGCAGGAATTCCGAGCAGGAATACAAGATGGCTGCGCCCTGTGACTTGTAAACATGAATTGTTTT